>CAEFZX010008710.1:0-132901 GCA_903066825.1 Alfaro cultratus
ATGTTAACATAACATATTAAGAGTTATTCAGATAACTATAGCATAAATAACATGCTAACAAGTTTACCAAACCATCCATGTCACTCCAAATCACTAAACGCAATGAAATCTTCATCCTCGGTGTCGCTTTTAAACAACTCCGCTAACTCCGGAGGTAGAAGATGCGGCGCTTCTACCACACACATTATCAACACAGGCCTAGAGCGCCCTCTTGCGGTTTAGTGTGAAAATAACATGTGATATGATATAATAATGTGTTCATAATTTCACACATAAGTCGCTCCAGAGTATAAGTCGCACCCCCGGCCAAACTATGAAAAAAACTGCGACTTAAATACGGAAAATATGGTACAAAGCTTGTTTTAATGCACTATAATGAGGATAAATCTGCTGTTTTCCCAATGATATTTTGATGAGAAACTCATTTAACTTAGTTCAGTTTAGTTTAGCTTCATTTATTTCTTCTTCCCCTCTTCATAGTAATAGGGATCATAAACTAGTGCATATCGCCCTCTTGGAAGCTGTAGGGAAATCTGTCTTTTCTGAGTGAAACAATATTATTTAGCTTAGCCGAAATTAGCATGAATAGGCTTGTCTGTACGAGAGGTACGTCAATCTCCTAATGTTTTTTACTAAAGTGGCACTCTGACTGGAAATCTTTTTTCTCCAAGAGGACATAGCTTATAGGAAGTTCTTCCAAAAAAGTCTTTAAACAACCAGGTTTCTACATCCTTAAACAACGCCAATCTCAGGGCAATTTTTAAACCTCCGTCATGGTAGTTGACGGTCCACCACCACTGATATTGCTGTGTGGAAAATCATACTACATACCATAACATAACATAGAAAAATATAGACGTGTGAAAAGCATAAATATAGTCGTTGAAGTGAAAACTAAATGGGCTTGTATTGTCTTAACCAGGAAATTGAGGCAGGAAACGATGTGTTACACGTGATCTTCCTGTGAGAAACGTTCTGAGACCATACCATGAAAAGTGTTTTGGGCCGTGAGTAGCAGATAAAATGACGCTCACTTTAAATCCCTTTAATATTAGACTAAAACCAGATACAGAAGGGAACTTTACATGTTACTTCCATGTAAATAAGCACTTGACAGCAGCTTAAAAGGCTGATGAAATAGCATTCACCTGATTTTAAAGAAAAAAAAATAGACAGTAGGACTCAGCTTTGGACTTGTCCTCTCTCAAATTAGCCACTTGCTAATCTGGGTTCATGCTAAATGAACATGTTATCTACAACTTACAAGATATTAACTTCACTTTGAAATTCCTGAACTGCTCCTTTAACTAACTTCAGGAACACTCTGTAAATAATTCACCACAATTTTATTGTTGCCTTCAAGCTGATGGCAATTTACGAGTGAAACTGCTGTTGTTTCCCCCTGGGGAGGCTTTTGATAGTGTGTGTATGCGTGTGTGTGTGCGTGTTTAGGCATGTGCGTGTTTAGATGTGTGTGTGTATGCGTGTGCACGCGTGTGTGTGTGTCCCTTTCTGGATCTTCAGACAGGGTGTGACTATAGTTTATGAATTTGACCTACAACTTTTGACATAACAGGACAGAAGATGATAAACAGATGTTTCACAGGATAAAACCAAACAGCCCTCAAGTCAAGCTTTACTTCTTTAGCACATTTCAGCAACAGCACAGTTCAAAGTGCTTTACACCATAAAATCAATACAATAACCAATTATGAAACAAGTGATAAACAATACATTTGTCAAATGCCATCATCATCAAAATCATCAAGCCAGTATACATCAAATATATCGATCCATGTTCCAGTTACTGTGAATCAAAGGTAACTCTGAACAGGCAGGTTTTTAGCCCATGTACTTGGATAATTTGTTGACAGTACAAAGAATTAGTCATCATGCACTCCGCAAATCTAACCTTAATGGAACAACTTATTACAAATTACCAGAAGCCATGTAGGAGGCACAGCAAACCAGTGGACAAAGGTCCTCTGATCTGAGGAGAACAAAAGTGAGCACTGTTGACTCCAGCTCAAACACACCATACACACAGTGAAACATGGTAGTGGCAGCATCATGCTGACGGCGAGCTGATTTTCTTCAGAAAGGGTAGAAAGGCTATTGGAGTTGATGGAAAAACTGATAAACTATTCTTCGCCCATCGTTAATCTTAAATGCGATGTTCATACGCCGCTCTGCAGGCAACTTGGAGTTAAGTGCACCCTTAAACCCAGGCAGGAAAATCCTTGACGTGTGCTAATTTTTTTTTACAAGCATATGCACAGTTAAATACAAACACAGAGGGAGTAAACATTGCAATATTTTTTTAAAAACAGATTTTAAAAACTGCATAAAAGTAACACGCATGACGCCACACCTTGTGGTTAGAGTCGTTTCAGCAACGCATTCACATTAGTCACAGTCCAAACCTAAATTTATCTGACAATATGTGGCAAGACTTGAAAATTCATGTGCCGCTCTCCACTCATTATGACTGGGCTGTTTTCGCAAAAACTATATCTCAAAGAACACAGTCGTGATGTGACTAAAAGGGGGGAAGTTCACTCCACGCTTTTTGCGAGGTGTGTCAAAGGATCTGGCCCTGATCTGTGATTATTCTCTAATAAATTCTCTCTAAGTGTGATTTCGTTTTTATGCGCTCCCTAGTTGTGCTCTGGGGATTTACACGCTTCTAACAATCAAACTGGAGTGTCTGAGGCTTGTGCTTGCTTTGTCATTATTTACTGCCAATGTCCCAGGAGGAGAGGAAGCTCCACCCAGCTACCTTTTCTTCATTAACCTGGCTCAGACAGTCAGGCCGAGTCAAGGCCGCCGTTCACTGCCTACTCTTAACTTTTATCGTGTCAGGAAGCAGCAAGTACCCCTTCCCCACCCACCAGCTTTGACACATCTGCATACACGGATCTTATTCTTTCTCCATTATCTCTCTGTTTGGGTTCCTCGCAAAATCAAGCCCTCCCTCCTCGCTGTGCTCCTTTTCATTCCTCCATCCTCGCTGCCTCCCACCTCCCCTTCCTTTCCTTCATCTCTTGGGCCCTCTCACTGACAGCTGGCTCTGATTATGGCTGTGAAAAATGGGGCATTCCAGCCAGCAATCGCCCTCCCCTCAAATCCCCCCCGCTCCTGAAACATTCCTACAGCATGACTCCGCACTTTCTCCCCACTGCCTTGAGGCCTGTCTTTGCTTCCCTCTGCTTTCCCTGTCTTTCTTCAGCTGTCTTTGTTTCTGTCCTGTTATTTTTGCAGTTTCAATACAGTACCCTGCAGCATTCAGGAGGGTAAACTTTATGCAAGTACAAGTCTGTTTGGGGGGCGGGGGGTAGGGGGCTGATTTCAGTCTCATGTTTAATTAGACCAGCTAAATATACAAGATTTACGGGTAGAAAACAAAGGGAGGCAAATTGTGTTTAAATTAGCCATAGATGGTTCTTATGTAGCATTCAGCGAAGAATTTCATACTTTTCCCGACTTTTCTCTGACCATAATGATAAGTTGGAATAAAACATCCAAACATTTGCATTGAATTTAGGGCAGAAATGTCTACAGTGAAGGAAGGAAGGAAGGAAGGAAGGAAGGAAGAATAAGAAGAAGGGAGGGAGGACAGAAAGAAAGAAGGAAGGAATGAAGGGAGAGAAGGAGGAAATAAAGGACAGAAGGATTTTTCCCTTCCTGCAATATGGAAAATGTCTACAAATACAAATATTTTACAGAACTTATTCAGCCTGAAAATATATTTCAGTCCAACTCCACGCTTTTCCATACTTTCCCAAACAGCAACCCTGGCCGTTCGAGAGAGACGGAGGATTTGCGGAAACAGTCCACAGATTCTTCGCAGATGGAGCCCGGCTTTAAAACATAACCAGCCCGCACAAGAACAAACACACTCCATCACTGCCTCATGCGCTGACGTTTATGGTACGTTACTTGACTGTATAATGATTACAGCATGTCAGAGTGCACACTGTTTTGGCAGATTTCTCCATACATGCTTATTTATTTGTCTTAACTGACACAGAGCGAAACCTCACCGTCACCAGAGCCCGCAGTAGATGCTGACAGAGTTTTTGCTGCGTGATCTGGCTGCGGTAAAAGCAGTTCAGACGGTGAAAGCAGTTCCATCCACACGCTGGCTGCCAAACCTTCCACTCTCTCCTGCTCCGTATACTTGAAAATAAAGCCCTCGTCCGGAGTTCATAGCAGAATGTTGACGTCACGTTAACATTTGGCTGGGAATAATTTTCCCATGATGTAGAATAATCAAGGGATTAATGGGTGAGGTTTCACGATAAGACAATAAACCTGTTTTCTCCTGATGAATTATAGATTTCAAACCATTCCCCCACATCTGGACACTCCTTACCCTAATTGTCCAAACACATGCTAACTATTGTCAACGGCCGAAGGTGATTTGATCATATTGAATGGCAGCTGTGCATACTTAGTCCTCGGAAGTGTTTTGGTGTTTGGCTAATTTTGTCTTTGCCAAAACATTAGCTGGAAGTCAGGAAATAAAATCAGGTCACTCTCTTGTTGAAAGATTTATTCCTATTGACTGCAACACCACACATAAGCTGAAATTTGACCTAACCGTATTTCTTCCTTGAAATCTTAACTGCGTTGGTAAAGCTTTGAAACCCTATTGAAACCAGTGGCTAACACAAATACATCACTATAGTGGCACCAATAGAGAAACAAAAATAGCCTGATTAACTGGGGGCTCTTTTTAACTTAGCTAGCTGTTAGCCTGCTAAGGCTAGCAACTAGGGTTTTCAACTTTCTCTTAAAGTACTAAAACATTCTGCGTTACGTAATTGTGAAATGGACTGTGTTCTTCATTTTTAACTGCCAACAAAAGCTGTCTTACCGATGACGAGTATAAGGTTAAACCGCAACTCAAAGATGACTCTGGAGAATAGCAAATCCATCCATCGCTGGTCATAATATTGTCTCTTTTATGGCCAGTCGGACATTTTGAGTATTCTTGGAATTGCTTCACCTTTGATCCTTCAAACAGTAAAGTTGAGACATTAAAGGGATTCCTGTTTTAACCATGTTGCAGGTATGACTTCTAGAAAATAGCACACCAGCATTGCCTCTCTATGAATCTGATGCATTAGCATAAGTAAAAAAAAATTAACTTGTAGGTTTTTTTTGACAAGCTTAAAAATAGAATCTGAAAAATGATATACATCATCAGTGACATAAATCACTGCAACATTTAAATAAGTGCTACTCAAATGCTACAGCAATGAGCCATTAGTGCCATTACTTCATAACATGCAATGCTATGCAGACCTTCTGTCTACACTAACGAGGTTTCAGTCACCTTCTTGGTGGTTCTAACAACCGGGAAGCCCAAAATATTTTCTGGTTAATTCCGCTAATGATCTGAAAATTTGATAGACAGAGCCTGTATTTTAATTACTGAATGCTGGGAACCCTAATAGAAAACTGGAATCCTGAAGTTAAGTTGGTTACAATAGCTGGAAAAGCTGTTGACATTTGTTCACTACTCACCTTCATATTTGCAGCAGATTGTCAGATAAGGATAATAAATGTTAAGTGTACCCTTACATTTCCAGTGGGCTATTTTAGCAATCACGTTGGCAATGTCCATGGCCCACCACCAGTAACTCAGCTACTAGTGTAGTTTATCACTAGCCTGGTTAGTCTTAGGTGTTGGCAGCGACAATTTTTCCCAAATAAGTATGCATTAGTACTCGCGTATTTGTATTAATGTGGTTACTGTGCCATGGTGAGAATGCATGCTTTCATACAGTCACTAAAAGAGTACCAACAACAGCACCACTTCCATGTTGTGAGCAATTTGAAAATGAAGGTGCAGAAGTTACAAATGAACTACCATGGACATTATTTTTCTGACTTGCCTTTAAGGTTATCTGAGTAAAGTCCCAACATCGTCTTTTTGTGCTTGTGTAATCAAAGCGAAATGAACTCAACTAATGCTGGATTCCTCCAGGAATTGGCTGCTATCATAAACGTTCAGATTGATTTTTGTTTCCTCAGGCTGTACCCACAGGTTTTAGCACCTTTTTGTGGTTTTTAATCATTTGTTCTCACTCAGGGGTTGCTGGTTTTGCTTTCACTCGCGGCTCAGTGAGGTTGTTTAAGCAATAAAAAATAATAAAGTGAGAAAAACTGTTGCTGTAACATCTATACTACCCATAGTCGTCACTGTGGCTCGTAGTAGTTGTCTTGAAATTGGAAGATTGTGGGTTTAACTCCAGCATCCACATGTTGACAGGACTGTACTTTTCCAACATTTAGTTAAGAAAATACAAACCGTTTGATTGGCCAGTGTAGATAGCAAAGCCCAATATGAATCCAGTCCAGTTGCCATTTTACCATCCTCTCTCCCTGACCTTCCAGGTAGCAGCTTCTGCAAAGGACTGAAAAAAGGCAAAAGGCTTGAATTAATCCCACAAAAATCAAATGCATGGTTTTCTCGTTCGCCAAACGATGCAGGTTTCCCTTCTTGCTCTTTCTCTGCTTTAGATCTGTCTGCAGTAACATATCCAAATCTGAAATGACTGTTCTCATAAAAGTAAACCAAAAGTCATTGTTTCCAAAAACTCCAGTCTTTTGTGGTATTTTCTGCATCTTTATATAGCATCACTCAAGAAAAATTAAACAGGTTTTTATCTCAGGCAGTGGAGAAAGCATCATCTAAGCTCTCCAGAGGCCAACAGATGTTTTGTGTCATGTTGCATAAACAAGAAAGAAAACTTTCATCCATCATGCCGTTGAACTGTGAGCCTTAAGGCGTCTTATCCGGCTTAAGGCGTCATGTAGAAGCAAAGACACATCAAGGGCGCCAACCTCGATATTACCTCAGTGGACATAAATCAGGCCTGAATACCACGCTTTAAAAATATACCCACTCAATGCCGTGCTGTCTCTCGGACACGAGAAAAGAAAAAAAAAAAAAACGGTTCCGACATCATAGTTTCGAAGCTCTTCAACCTCTGTTCGTGTCAAAGTATTCAAGCCTCATTTATTAAAAACAAAATCATATATGAGCAGAGGCTAATGTTAAACTCACATGAAAGCCATGCGATGGAAGCTTTTGATTCACAGGCTTGTCGAGTAAGTCAAACTCATATCCTGTGTTTAAGGACTTTCTGAAAATGTCCTCTTGCTCGAGGCATTTCAGGCACCCACCGTAATCAAAATCAGATGAAAGATGTCGTTTCCAACACGTCTTCCACAAAGAGAGTGATATCAGCTTAATTACACACATTTCTTAGAAGCCAGACAATGCCGCACGGATGGTATGTCACAGCTGACGTCACTCTGAGCTTGTTTTTCACATATGCAAAGATGGAGAACTTGACACTTTTCATTGGTATTTTAATTGTTCATTTATCCCCTAAATGAGTCACGCAGCGAGACGGTTGCCCACAGTGGAAGCTCCAGTACTGTACTAGCATGATCCCACCCACATGCTAGCTCTGGTGTCTCCACTGCTGCTCATTTATCTTTTCTATTCACCTGCTAACTCTCTTCCAACTGTGTCTTTATTCGCAACAGAAGACTTTACCGTTCTAGATTTTAGAGCTATGGACTGTGAGACCATGTGTAAGTAAGGCGTCTCTTAAAAAAATAAAATGCCTCACTGCATGGAACAGGAAAAAAAAAAAAAATCTCAAAAAACAACATGACTTTCCTTGATCTGAAGAAATTCAGGATGTGATGACAAATAAAGCCAATGAAAAAGCCATTTCCATGAGGAAACAAGAACAGTGGTAAACATTTTGAAAACTGGCCGACCCAATAAAACTACTTCAGGAATGCATCAAAGACTCATCCGAGAAGTCACAAACAAAACCAAAACAAAAGCTTTTCTCACTCTTCCTCCCACCCAAAAAAATCTGGATGATCCTAAATATTTTTAGGGAGACAGAGAAACAAAAGTGGAACCTTTTGGAAAGTGTGTGTCCCTTTACATCTGGTGTAAAATCTACCTCAACATTTCAGGTGAAAACAATATGAAACACCAGCAGGATATGACGGTGGTTGTGTGATGGGACAGCGTCTGTTTTCTGTAGCGCTTTCACCGATGGAACCATAAATTCGGCTTTTTATTCGAAGATCCTAAAGAAGAATGCCTTCAGTTTGTGGCCTAACACCTAAGTTTATAAAATCATAATTTGATGCACCTTATATCAGCTGATGTCTCCAATCAGACAACAGCAAAACTGTGCCTGGATAGCTGATGACGTGCTTGTAGTTCTTTATAAGGATTCTAAAAGTTACAAATTAACATTATAACTCAAATCCACCGAGTCGGAGAGCTCCACTGGAGTAAAACACCCAACCAAAAGCTTCAATGAACAGAACGATAGATTGCCTGGGTGTACTTTGGCAGCAGTTCTGGCTTGCATTTCTGGCAATGATGATGGTCTGAAGGTGGGGGCTGCCAGCCTGGGATTTTTGGTAAATGTAAGTCAGTTGGGTTGAGGGGACTGTAAACTCGCATTTCTGGGAAAGCCATTGACTTTTACAAGCCTTTGCAGAACCTACAAGAGTAGCAGGCAAGAAAAAAAAGAAAGAAAAAAAAAGCAAACCCAAGAGTATTTAACGAGCACAAAAAGTGTTTCCATATTCATGTGTCACACAACACAGCAGCAAAGGGAGTACTCCCCTGGGTTGACACCGTCACGTGGGCTGCCACTGACAATGATGTGACGTTAATAAAGCTTGCTGGAAGTGAACACAATGAGTGCACTGTGTTGTTTTAGAAAGCGTGATGATAATATTAGACTGTTATGAAAACTTGAAACCAAATAAATGTCTTGTGTTTGGTTTTGGGGCTTGAGGACACACAATGACTGACAGTAAAGTAACAACAAATGTCAATTTAACAAGAAACACAGAACTTAATTGTTCCTGAACCATCAGGTCTTGCATTAGAGATGTTTAAAATCTTTAAGAGATAGATCCAGGCATACCAGTACTGTCATTTGGTTTAATTATCATTTAATTATCTCCATTTATGCTTATGTCTGTTCAGAAAATAGAAATCTTGTTTAGCTGCAGTGTAAATACTTGACTTGATCTGACTTTGTGCAACTTGAGTCCGAATCTGAAACCTGAGCCATCATCTGAGGCCAGTATCCTTCAATTGTTTACAATAAAAAACAATTCGTTGAGGGATTATGTGATAATAAACAAACTATCCTGAATAAAACAAGTCAAGAAGGGAGAGAATGATGGGATTTGTCTTACTGAATTAATGACATTTTTGAAAATGTACACTGCTGTTTGGTGTAAAATGTATTTAAGTCGCCTCAAGTTGTCGGACTGACCAAGTTACGATGGCAGCATTTAACATTTCCAGAGCAGAACCTGTTGATCCATACAGCTTTTTGGCACTCAGACATCTGGACCCCTGTGTGTTATGGGGCTCCAGGACACTCCCCATTGTGTTGTTGAATGTAAATGGCCGGAGCCCAGGATCTGCTCCGGATTGCATGTTAGGCACTGGCAAAGTCCACTTAAAACCCTGGCCAGGAAAGTCAACCAAATGGACTGATTCTTCTCATTCAGCCTGAAGGATTCTTCACAGCTGCACGTTGTTTTACAGCCAGGGGGAGAAGACAGGCTGAAAGAGGGAGAGGAGGAAGGGAGGCGGACAGAACTGGACAGGCCTCAAAGACTACGAGGCTTGTTTGCTTTGAAGACAAAAAGAAGTGGCTTCAGCTCGGCTTGGACGTAAACTCTGGCTCATTAGGCACTTAGACAAAACTCTTTAAGATTTTTTTTATTTTTGAACTATTGAAACACACTCTGTGAATTTAGAAAGAGGGGGC
Organism: Alfaro cultratus; assembly: GCA_903066825.1. Taxonomy (NCBI): domain Eukaryota; kingdom Metazoa; phylum Chordata; class Actinopteri; order Cyprinodontiformes; family Poeciliidae; genus Alfaro; species Alfaro cultratus. Next base: position 9,849 of record CAEFZX010008710.1, read on the forward strand.
CAGGGAAAGGGACCATTTACAAAAGAGGTGCACCAAAATCTGCCTATTTTCAAACTGACTGTCCAGAGTGGCAGATGGATGGCGAGAAACTGACCATTTTCTACAAAGACGGGTTCAACTAAGGTTTTAATCGAGAAATATGCATCGGAATCCAGGCGGACTCTTGTGTAGCAACAAAATAAACCATTTAAATAATAAGAAAGAAGTGTTAAAGCAAGAATGGCAACCTACCTGGCATGTTCCCACATGTCTCTCATACACTGTTCCAGGAAAGGACAAGCTCAGCCTACAAGGATTTAGTAGGCTGAGCGTAATAATTGTACGGTACAATTATTAAAAAGTTCAGAATTTCTGGACTATTTCTCCCTCTGATCTCTCAAGCCTTGCCAGATTCACCCATTTTCTCCTTGGACTACATTTGCAAACTTATAATTTCCTTACAGACTCTAAATGAGCACCAATGTTGAAGCAATAATGTGTCCTCTGGTTCAGGCCACGCTGACAGTTTTCACCTGGAAACCCGTAGTTTGGTTCGTGAGAGCGTTCTGCTGGTTCTACTCACCAGTCTAATCACCATATTTTTCAAAAGTAAAAAAAATCTTTGAATTTATGTGTTCCAAGCACTTCTATGGCCACAGGTGTATATAATCAGGCACAGCATCCCGGCTGCTTCTACAAACATTTGTGAAAGAACGGGTTGCTCTCAGGACGTCAGGAAATTCCAGTGTGATACCGTAATAAGATGTATCCTGTCCTGAATGTCCTTGCTACTGAAATATTCCACAGTCACCTCTTACGTGGTGTTATGGCAAAGTGGGAGCAATCTGGGAAAAACAACAGGTCGGACAAAAAAGTGGTAGATTCACAGAGTGGGCCAGTGAATAGCGATCCGTGTAGTTCGCAGAGGTTGCCAATGTTTCAGCAGTCAGCATCCACACACCTCCAAACTTTATTTGACCTTGAGATTAGGTCAAGAACAGTGTGTTGCTTTGTGGAATGGGTTTCCACGGCCAGACAGCTCCATCCAAGTCTTACATCAACGAGTGCAATGCAAGGCTTTGTATACAGTGATGTAAGTCAGACTCCATAGCAGCGGTAACGTGCTGTCCAAATGACAATTTGTCCCTCTTTGGTTGGCGATCCAATGGATGAGTTTGGGTTTAACAGTTGCCAGGGCAACAGCACTGCATCAGGTAAATTCACCGCATTGGGGATTGTAGCGTAGGACCGTTTTTCAGATGATGGGCTCATCCTCTTGGTTCCCAGGAAAGAAAGTTTCATACTGCAGCATGTCAAGACATTTTGGAGTGTTTTATGTTTCCAACTATTTGAGAGAAGTTTGTCTGTTCTAAAATGATTCCAGCCAGAAAAAAGCCACAAGGACATGAATGAGTCCCGATCTCAGCATGACAGAACACCTTGGAGATAAATCAGAGCAATGACTGCGAGACAAACCGTTTCATCCAACATCAGTGTCTAACCTCACAAATTCACTTCAGGAAAATAGTCAAAGATCCCCATGAACACACAGCTGAACATTTAAAGCAGCTTTGCAAATAGTTGTCGCTTTAAAGGTCAATGGCACATTAAAATCTCTGTGTGAAGATCGGGAAATTATTAAAGTTCGTGTTTTTGTAGTTTTGGCAATAAAGTCTAACTCAACACACTCAGAGGTATTCTGAGTGCTATTATTTGTCATTGAGATGTAAGTAAGTACAGTTTTACGTACACAGCACATTTGTAAGTAAAAGATAAAAATCACAAAGCGATGTGTGAACTGTTACTTTAAAGCAGTGCTTTAGATTTTAGTTAGGTAGAAAACATACAGGCTTAAAGGAGTTAAGAACATTTATTCATTATTTTGTGCGCCACATTTCTTTGGTGTGAGATGAACATTCTGGACTCATGACACCTCAGAGCAAAAATGTATCAATATAATGTTTATGTGAATAGCATGTTCACAAGTGAAGGGAGGAAAGAACATATGTTGGCAGGAACAAGAACGAACTGTCAGGAATCTAAGGATGGGCTAAATGGTTGGATTACAAACACATTCCTGTACATAGTTTTATCAGTAAACTTCTTGCTAGCCGTTGTGCAACCCTCAACCCTTGTTCAATCTTTCCTTACACTTTGCGGCTATCAAAAAGTCAGATTCCCTCGTCTGTCTCATATATCAGATGAGGGAACACAGAGATTTACTTTAATCTCTGTGTTTTTACAGTTAAATCAAGATTTAGGCTTTTTCTGTACTTTGCTGGGACTCGTGTTGCTTGACTCTTGTTCATTTCCTTGTTCTCCTTTTAACTGAGAGCGGAAATACTTCTGGAGCTTATGTCAACCCATGGGAGTTGCAGCAGGTCAGAGAGGAGTAAAGAGCAGATGTTACAAGATCTTCTCATCGCAGCCGGGTTATCGTAGATGCAGCACAAGACATGTACAGTACCGACTACAGCTCACATGGCTCATGAGACAGCAATTATTAAAGCAAAGCTCAAGGCTTGTTAAAAAGACATTTGTGTTGTTTCCTCAGAAACAAGAATGTATGCTGACCTTGAGCATTCACATGCTCATGTAAGACAACCAAACAACGAAAATATGTTTACTAATCTAACAGCACAGGGCTTAGTTATATTAACTTATTTGGACTGTAATCGGTGACTGGACGGTGAGGTCATCATCCAGGGGATGTCGGACACTGTTTATGACATTTTCCCACACTTTATGGTCTGTTGTGCTGACATTTGCTTGACTGAAATCAAGAAGCCAAGGTGTCAGCTCGCTGGCTCCAGATGAGTTGGTGCTCTTAACTCTACAGACATGACTGAATCGTTGCAGTTTATGCTTCTGGATCCACTCTTTAATGGTTTGGAATCGTTCTCTGATGTTGCAACTGGTTAGAAGGACTTATGTTTTTGTTCCACTAAATGGGTTTGAGTCAGATCTTTCTTGTTTCTAACTGTGCCAAGCTTTGGCTACGACCAATAAGCTGATGCTATCGTGGCTCCGACTTCAGGCTGGGCAAGATGAAAGATATAGTTTTGCCAGGATGTGGAGAGACACATAAAATTTTTCAAACGCCGGGCTTATTTTTTCTTTTTTTTTTTTTAACATTAAAAGCATTTGGGTTTATGATAAAATCAGATTGGGACTTGTTCTTACCTTCCCACTGTTTCTCCAATATAACCCATCAAAGTTTTTAGTTTTGGTTTTGCACTGGTAGCGTCTAGCCAGCCGCCAAGAAAACATCCTTTTACAAACTTTTCTGCTCAATAATCCCAAGGGTGTTAAGGTGCCAATCAAAGAACCATGGTGCTTCTAATGTGTATTTGCCTTAAGTAGATTAGAGCAGCCAATTATTTTCAAGTAAATACATAAAAAGCACCACAAGTCAGTCCTTAAATATCTGTCTTCAGTAAGTGTTGACCAATCCTGCTGTAAAAGCTGTATTTAGGTGCTTCTTGCAGCTTCCTGTTGGTACCAATCAGATCAGAGATCTGGTTTGTGAAACATTCACAAGCACCAATTATTAAAAGAGTGGCATTAAATGAAGTTGGTGATGCTAGGTCATCTAGGGATGGCCAGATGCTATCCCCAGCAAGGTCACCCAGATGCTAGGGATGGCAAAATGAATACGAGTTTTATCCGGAAAACATTTATAACAGAGGTTACTCACATTTATTTCATTAGCTAACCACCTTAGCTCCAACAGCCTAGCGCAATTAATAGTGGCATATCTGATGTCCTTTGTTTTGGTTCTTACCCATGAAAGTAGGAATGAAACAAAATGTACACCCAATGAGAATATTAAATCTGAAATAATTTTTGGATCAATTTTTTCCATTGTTTTTTTTTTTCCCCCATTGGCAAGCATAGCCTAATTTTGTGTATTTCAGCTTTTTCAATCCCCTAGGAACTATCAAACTGTGAAGTATATTCATGTAATAGATTGCAGACCATTTTTCACATTCTGCTGGCGACTCAACAAGGCCTTAAAAAGGTTCAGATTAAAATTACAGCAATAATAAAAACAGTTTTATGGGAATAAACGATCACACATCTGATATTGGTCGACTGAGATGTGCTCTTTTCTCACAGATCTACGGCGTTTAATGAGAACCAACCACTGATTAGTCCTCACATCATCAAAGGCCTATCTCCGAACGCTTGTTCGGTGGGAGCTTGGATCAAACACATAATGCAGCCTCTGTCATATTAACAGCATCTGGAAGAATATCAATAACTGAAATGGTGGCGCATCTAATAAATTTGAGGGAGTAAAGATGTGAAGATTCATACGGGCGGCGGTGTTTTTAAGCGTTCTTCAGAGCCAGACACATGGACAGAGATGTGTGCTCTAGAAGTGAGCACACATCACTGGTTGTGAGGTCTGGGAGGGCTGCAAAGTTGAGACAGATGGGTCAGGATTTTTTGGTGAGAGAATGCTTTCCGTGGTTTTAGTATTATACAAAGCCCATTGATTTTTCCTTGCGCTGAAGGAGGGGCAGAGGAATATCTGGTTACATAATCCACCACATAGCCATGACACCTGGACCACAGAGGGGTCTTGCCAGTTGCCCCCCAGTAGAACAACAGTAGAACTGGACCCTGCAAACTCCAGGTTGAGGTACTTCATGTTCTCTCAGCATGCAATATGATAATGCATGGTTTTCAATTAAAAAAATAAAAAACAGAACCGTGTGGCATTCATTTGTATTGAGCCTCTTCATTCCTATAATACTAGATAAATTCCACTGCAACTAATTTTGCCTTCAGATGTCACCCAGTCCCAAATTAGGCATTCTGTGAAGGATGTAGAGGTTTTCCAGAAAACTTCAATGTGATGTTTACACACTTATAAAGAAATACATTGGATTGGAGTCAATGTCGCTTTACTAGTCAAGTCATACGAAATGCTTCTGATACAGCAATCCGTCTAGATGTTATCTGTTCTCTACAATACATGTGCGCACTTGCATCTGCATCTTTCACCTGGTGTGTCTGTAACATAAATGTATAAGCAATGCTGTAAACACTACAGTCAGTGAACTAACACTCATGAAGACCATCGCTTAGGTTATAAAAGTAGCATCCCAAGCTCTGAACATCTCACAGAACACTGTTCAGTCATCCAAAAATGGAAAGAATATGCGTGTGTATGAAAGAAAGTCAACATATGGGAGAAAATGTGAAAAACACTCTTTGGTAAAAAAAAAAACAACAACAACAATAAAACTAATCCCACTGTGAAAGATAGTGGAGTTCCTTCAGCATAGACAGGAAAGCTGGTCAGAGCTGATGGGAAGATAACTGGAGCTAAACACAGGGAAATCTTGGTTAAGAAAAAAACCCAAAAACTGTCAGAAGCCACAAAGGAGTTCGGACTGGGGCAGAGGTTCACCTTCCAGCTGGACAACAGCAGTAAACAATCAGAGCTACAGTGCAATCAAAGCACACCACTTTGGGTTTAATATAATACAAAAATCACCATGAAATACATTAAAGTTTGTGGTTTTAGTGCTGCAAACTCTGCAGAAGTTCGAGGGGTGCGAATGCAAGGTCCTGTAAGACGTCCAGATTGTAAGGGGTATTAGAAAGCTTCTGATGACGGCCTCACTTTTATTGTTCGACGGTTTTGACCCCGGCTTGGTCCTGTGCGCGAACGGAAAACAGAGCTCTTTTTTTCCCATGAGCCCTCTGGATAGACTGCAAGATTGTTCCTCGGGAAGCATGGGTCAGGAAGTCAGATGAGGAAGCTAGTCTTTCGTTCTAAATGCTACCCCCCTCCTCTTGAGAGTGGTGCGTCAGCAGAGAATTGGACATTAAATCTTCCTTAAACGCTGACCCCTTGCTCCCTTGTTTTGTTGCTATTTTTGCGTCCTCATCTTCAACCAAAACATCATAACTCCTCTTGTTTTACTGCAAATTGGCACCAGAGAAGCCACAAACTGAGTTGCTGTTTATTTTGAACTCTGGCTGTGATCGCAATGCTGCGACATCAATGCCTCGCATTGACGCTGTATCCCACCCAGTGTGAGAAGAAGGGCAGTGGAAGTGAGTGGATGGGCATGTTGGAGCGTTTCATGGGAACAACATCGGCAAGACCATTTGGCGGTTCACCACTAACAATGCTGTGGTTACCCTTAAGGACGATTAATTGCTTCAAGCTCTCATTTTCCCTCTTCCCTCAATCTCTCCCTCTCCCTCCCAAAGCCTCCTCGGCCGGTGTTAGTTTCATCCTGCACGATGACCACAGCGCTCCCTTATGATCGCTACAGGTCCAGAAGACATGAAAGAAGGCAACCATGATGCCCTGGCTGTCAAAAACAAGTCATGGATTGGACTAAGTGGAGAGGGGGGAAAAAAAAGAACTTACACATTCGCAAAAATCAATGCAACTTTCCAGCGAACTTGGGCTGATTCGTGGTCAAGAAATCAAACTCTGCTCATATCTGGCTGTCCTAAACCACTCATTGCTCAACATGCAGCTGGCTGATGAGTTGTTCTGTCGGTGTTTCGAAAGCCATGCTCGCATGTTGTTAAAAAGTGGGAAGTTCAAGAAGTCTTAAGTAAGCGACAACTTTTAATAGGAGCTGAATCGCCACAAGTTGTATTTCTGCAGTGGATTATGCATACAGTTCTCCAAAACTTTTTTTTTCTAAAGGAGGAGGAACTCACGGCTGGGCAAAATACTTTAGAACTGAAGTGTCCAAAGAAGGGATGCTTGTTTATACTTTACAACGGTTTAATTGGAAAATTAAACCACCCATTGCAGAAAGTGTTTTTGTTCTAAACACAATATCTTTTTTTAATTGTCATTCTCAAATTAGACAGCAGTAAATTTTTTATTTATTTATTTTTGTTATTATTATGTCCGCAGTAGTAGTTAGCTTTGCAGTTTAATTATGTAAGTATTCTTAAAACTTTCACTTCTTCACTTTTTATCACACTACAACCACAAATGCCAGCGTATTTAAATGTTTTACAATAGACCAATACAAAGTTGGGAATTATAACTTAAAGTTAGAATGATTAGGCCATTATAACTTTAAATAATCTTGATCTTGATTCTTTTTCCGCCTCTGTCAGGTTTTCTTCCGTCTGCATTCTGCATTCTGGTGCTGACCACCTTCGCATAACATTCCCACAGCGTGATTATGCCACCTCCATGTCGTACCACAGGGATGGTATTTTAATGGTGAGTGTTAGTTTAACTTCTGCACAGTTATTTAGATCTCAAGTGACCAGAATATCTTTGTCACATGTCCCGTGTCCCTTTTCACAGATTTCCAAAAGTTGAAAATACCAAAAAAAACCAAAAAAAACCAAAACAATGCAGTCTGCTTGAGTCATACTGCTAACAGTGGGTAAGCATGAAGTCCTGCAATGTGAGTTAACATTACAGGACAAACATTTTGTTTGCAAACTGAGCATTTTTGCAAGTTGGAATAATAAGTAAATAGGGAAAGCAAGTCTGATTTCTTTTGCAGTCTAGAACAATTATGCTTGAACAAACTATTTTCACTTGAATGCATTCTTATGGTAATTCCCCCTGATGGCTCGTCAGCAGAAAATGCCAGTTAGTGTGCAATTATTTATTTATTTATTTATATATATTTTTTTCATTCCCACATGAAAAAAAATGTGGAAATTTCAGATGAAAATGTACTTGCTTCAACTTCTAGCGCTTGTCAACAACCCTGTCCGTGTCCCCTCTTTCCCCAACCCCTCCCCAGAATACACATAATGTCCCTCCAGCAATAAGAACAGTTATTCCTCCTTTGAGACAGCTTTTTTATGAGCTGGCGGTCACATTAAGTGGGATGTGGTGTTGCAAAGACTAAAAACACCACTCTGCATATGTGAGCAATTGTAACACAGATAAGCTTGTGCTTTATATGAGGCTAGTAAGGTAGTGTGTCAGAGCAGAGGTTGATTACACAACATGCACATCTAGCTGACCCCTAATTCTACTCGATTCAACACAGAGAGCACTGTGTTTGGGTGAGACAATATGCATATCTAGTCTTTGAAGAATTTACAGGAGGTATAAGTGATCTGATCTTAAAGTATGCATATGGCAACTATCTAGATCTTTAAATTATCTCGGAAAAAGAAAAATAAGAGAAATGGGGAAATTCTAAATCTGGAGAGAGGAAAGGAAGAACTCTGCCCTCTGTTGGCTGCAATGAAGCACAACAGCAAACTGTTGCTTAAAGAGTCCCTGAATGTGTTGTATTTAACTTTTCTTTCATCTCCTGTACAATTAGATGAAAATTTAACATCCCGTCATCCCACTTAAAGTTTATCAGTGACCTCGAACTCCATCCCTGTCCTCCCCTCTGAGGAGGAGGGAGTGGAAGCAGAAAAGGCAGAAAACAAACCGTGCAGCAAAGGCAGAGGAGTGAGCGGCTGCAGCTCTGATGGTGCCTGAAAAACAGGAGGATATCAATGACCTTAAGGTGCTCACGTGTTCTGAAATGAACTGAAACGCTAGCATTTCAAGTTGATAAAAGTCAACATGAACTGACAGCTCCTGATTCTTGTCTTTGCACTTTATCAGCTAAAAATAAAAAAGCTTTCAAAAGTACCTTTAGAAGTTTGTTTCGCCATGCCAGTTTCTTGTCAAGCCAACCTGTTCTCGCTTTGGAGACGTTTCTCATGTCTGGAGGTAAAATTGAAAATATTTTGATTTGAAACAATGTGACGGACGAAACAAGACATCCTGCTCGGTGTTCAGAAGGGAATTTTTCACAAATAAAAAACTAACCGCATTGAGGAAGTGTATGTTTGTGAGCATTGTGAATTTACTGGAATTGCTTTTTGGCACCCTGAACCAGGGCTTGGGAAGCGATGGGAGGGAACCTGGTAAAACATGCCAACATGCAGAAATAAATGATGAAAAATCAGACAGTGTGCACAACCTTTTACACAGTTTTGTTTTTTATGGTTAGCTGGCTGCTTATGTGGCTACTGTTGTTTGTGTTTACAGTTTTTTTCCTTCATTTTACCTGGAAACAGGTGCCTCCTCCTAAGCCAGGAACAACCATCAAACAATATCATAGTTTATGAATTTAGAAACTTGGGTAGATTTGACTACATTACATAACTAGTTTTATGTGTTGTTACTAATAATGTATGTTTTAGATCTGTTCTAACAAAATAGCATGTGAAGTAGAAGTTCAGTTTACTAGGAAGCTTGATGTTAGCATTAGTGCTTCTAATAAGCTACGTACTAAACTGAATTTAAAGCTAAGTCCCTGCTCATCAGAAACTGTTTTAAACATAAGTCTTATGAAAGCTCTTTCGTTAAGATGAACCAACTTCAGGTAACACTATAATAGACTGTTTTACCAAAAAAAAGCCACTGCTAATGTTAGAATTAGAACTTTTTTAATGCCTCATTTACTTGCTATTATACTTAACTTCAGTTATTGCTCTTACACAGAAACGTTCTCAGCCACGTCTTATAAAGGATCCATTTAACTTGATTTATCCAGTCACAATCCAACCCACATAAAAGTATCTATTCTCTTTCAGATACTGAACGCAACAAATAAAGCTACTGATCAAACTAGCATCAGCTAAATGCAAAACAAATTTGATTTGTTTCGAAAGTAAAGTGTGCAGTGTTGTAAGACATTTGCTTGTAGTGGACATTGCATTTATAAACTAATGTGCTTATACATTTAGTATACATTTACCAGCTAATATTTTGACTAATATGCACATAATTGCAATTACTTTTTTGTATTTCCTCATAAAACTCCTTTAGAAAGTTCACCTTGCTAGCACACTTTAGACGTAAAGCTGTCGCTAAACCAGCCAAACCTTAATATGAACGTAAATTCAAGTTTATTCGCAAAAGTTCCAAACTTTTATTGATCTGAAGCATTAATTCATAAAACAGCCCATATAAAATATCCTGAATACTCTTCAGTATTTCTTATCATAGCTTACACAAGGGAGCATTAAAGAAAACAATGCAACTTTTGAGGCTTCTTCAATGCTCCGTTTACCTGCCTGAGATCTTTACGACTCTCTGCTGTGAAGTTTCTAGCTGTGACCCTCACAACTACACTAGCACACATTACACTATACTTAAACCCTGTTGTTCTGTTTCATGTCTGGCATGTTACAGACATGCGAAGCAATTTCACACCAGCTACATATTTTTGTTGTTTGCACGGTTGGGGGGTGGGAAAGCCTGTGGGCCACGCTGCTTTAAATATTCCTCAGAGGGAGACAATCGATCTGATTCACTTTATCAATCAGTGACGAGGCCTTTGAACTGCAGACGTGATTTCCAGCGAGTCTGTCATCCCACCCTGTCGTCTGTGAAAACACTCCAGGGGGAGATTGCTCCACACAGGCCTGGCTTGTAAAAGCCAGTTTTTTTATATGCTCAAACATGCCCTCGCCGATCGTTGACAGAGTCCAGGAAAAGCAACTGTTTGCATAAAGTTCTTCTGCTTTTCTTATTGGCCTGCAGTTCCACAAAGACCTGAGTAAGGCTTTGTACCTGCTCTCTCCTCTGTCCAAACTCCTTTCAGCAGAACACCACCTTCCCTTCCACCTCCACTCCTGCAAGCAAAGAAACAAAGCTCTCCACCCCCTGTGTGGCTCCTGTATAGGCAAAGGAGAGGAAGGGGAAAGGGAATGTTTTCTCCTCTCTGTCCCCACCCCTCTTCCCTCACCTCCCTGGGGCAGTACTGTGTAGTAATAAAGCCCCCCCTTCCTCCCCTGCACCCCTCTCCATAAATCTTCTCCTCATGCCATCTTCCCCTTCTTCCGTCTCTCCCTCCTCCTCTCACAACCCTGCCTTTCTTTTTCACTCTTCTCCTTTCTGCTGCGACCCAACGCTGATGTAAACAAACAGTCGATAGCTGCTCTGTCATGGATTTCAGCAGGCGGGAGGAAGATGGGCCTCAGTGGATTTGTATAGGTCCCACAGTCTGCAGCCGGCCCCTTTCCTGTGTCTCTGCATGCGTCACCCATGACAGAATGCGGTCTGAATCTGGTGAGGTCACTTGGGTATCGTGTTATCACCTGCCTGGTGAAATGATATGCACATACTCAATTCAAGGAGCGTACCTTTAGGCCTGAGTGTAAGGCCCGCCATTTGAGTTTTGGTAAAAAAAAAAAGACAAGAAAACAGAGAGGTAGAATGCACATAAAGTGACGACAATTAGGAGTAAATTAATTACAGAGCATTATGGTAGCTCAAACCCTGAGGATAGTTTTATAAGTCTCAGTAAACAACCTTCAATTACTATCTATCTATCTATCTATCTATCTATCTATCTATCTATCTATCTATCTATCTATCTATCTATCTATCTATCTATCTATTTTATGGTGTGCATTATGGCTCATTGCCCAGGGCAGCACAGACATGGGGGCGTTGCAATCCAGATTTCTATTACCTGAGTTGTATGTTTCATCAATAACACAGTTTTGAGGCGGTAAAACATTAAGGACCTTACGTACGCTGTCGTGAAGGTGCAGTTTGCAGCTGCTCATGGCCCCCTGCTGGTCTGGAGGAGCTCCAACAGAGCTTAAATTCAAAGATGGAAAGTCTGCATATGCACACAAAGAAACCAAATGAATTCTTAATGGATAATAGAGCAGAAAACAAAGCGAATTTGTATCTGAGCCGAGGAAAATGTCCATGTTAACAAGTCGCAGCCTTTTATTTTGTGCGGTTGCTTGTGAACACAACTTTAAGGTTGGATTCCCTTCTCTGGAAAAAAGAGAAATTAGATTATATGAGCACATTAAAGGATAGTGTAACAGTGTATTTCTTCCTTTTTCACTAATTTGTTGAAATTGCAATTTAACTATCTTATATCTAATTATCTCAGGAGAACTTTATAGTATTACTATAGGAAGCAAATAATTACAAAAATGTAAATATTTATTTATTTAAATTTACTGTTGGTCCACCAGCAGTAGTAGCTGGTAAAAAACAAAAAACAAACAAAAAAAAACTTGTGTTTGCAGAATATATCAACATGTTCGAATACGGCCGGACAATATTGAGCGCAGGTCAGGTAGGCTTAACTGGAGGTGGCCCTCCCAAGGAAACTCTGCTTTGGGCCTCATAAAAGTTTGAGCCGCCTCTGGGGGGAGGGGGGCTGCCACTGATCTGAAAGCAGCAAAACTTCTGCCTCTATTATTAAGAATTCACAGCAACGTAGTGATGTCAAAGAAACTGACAAGCCAGTGCACATAAAAAAAAAAAAAGTCTGTCTGTAAAAGAAGAGGAACAAAAAAAAAAAAAGTTCAGAAAGTAACCGCCCAGCACTTTCTGTAGCTCCTCCTTGCCAGCGCTTATAAAGCCAATGTCCGAGCTGGAGCGGGGCAGAGGGGGAGTCTGCAGGGTGCAAAATACACAGGAGCTGCGAATCAGAAACTCCGCAGACCTGCGTAACTTTTCTAACAGGCGGCGGCCGCTTTTTTTTTTTCTTTCCTAACTCGACTTGGTTGCTGGAAAGATGACCACAGCCGTGGTGTCGCCTTTCTTCGACTTTGAAATGATAAACAAGGTATTTTGAACACTTTTTTGTTTTTTTTTTAATCTTGAGCTCAGTTTTGGTGAGTTGCTGTGAGCGGTGTGCAGGAATGACGAGCCGCATGACCGCGGCCCTCTGTGCGCAGCCCGGTTTGTTTTGCTGCGTTTTCTTCATTTAGTCTAAACAACATGGCCGTGGCTTTTTTTTTTTTTTTTTGACTCACTTCATCCCCGTCAGGGCATTTGTGTTTAATAATTATCTCCTGACCGACTCCAAGCGTGTCGGTGCCGCCGGTAGTTTGACATTAGTTTTAATGGTAAACTCGGGTATTTTTTTTTTTTTTTCATTTTCAGCATGTGCCACATCAGCTAAGGCAACTGTTGCTTCAGTTCAGCCCCGCAGGCCGAGATTGGCTTCGTTTAAAGAAAGGGAGGCTTTGCGCTCCTTTTTTTTTTTTTTTTTTTTTTTTTTTAAATACTCGCAGCACATGCTCGCTAATCATTGACAAGATTTGCTGAGCTTTTGCCTGGTCTTTGCTCCTGGAAGCTGTTGAAGGCTACTGCCTCACAGGGGCGCTTCCAGAAAGTTTAGAAAGAGAGCAATAAATCCTGGGGGGGGGAGCTGTTAATCAGAATAGTTGGAGTTTCAATAAGCTTTCCTCCTCCGTAAGGCTGGTTGTCAGTGGTGAATACTAAAAATGGCAAAGAGAACATGCGTTTGTAGTAATTCATATGCATCCATTCACACTTTACTCTCCCAATTTCATATATGTAAACAAACAGTTTTGGACCCACAAGCTGGTTTATTTCTTCTCATGGCAACATATTTTTTTATTTATTTATTACGGAGATAAATCCTTGTAAAATGCTCAAATCTTATTCGTGGTTGAATAGAATTCTTTGTTGTTGTTTTAAGATAGAAAAACTAGCTATTGCTACTTATTTCCATCCATTTGGATTCTGATCACTGTTTGGATGATTTGATTTATGTTACATGGTGCATTGGGTCCACTGACCAAAAACGATTCCAAGGGACTAAATTCTATTGAATCATAAATAAGCTGGGTACAAAAGTAACCAAATTTGAAAAGGGGGCAGCATCATTATATCGAATAAGCATCTCAAATTCCTATGATTAAAAACATTATAAGTGTCTGGCTGAGGTGGTAAAGCCCCTGTATTCCCCCCAATCCTCCCTTGGTGGCACCTCTGTTTAAGCTCAGTGAGTGATGACTTCTCTTAGATGTGTCTAACACATTGTACTTCACCTTTCTTTCCCCCCGCCCCCATTGCTTCTGTTACTTTTCATTCTCATGTTAATCAGTCACCTGTGGTCGTTGGGTGGGTGTGTTGAGATGCAGACCCAAAGTTTCTCTTTGTAGTCCGGCAGGATGTTTTGCCTCTCTTTCGCTGTCTTTCAAATAACGCAGCCCACAGGCCTCTCATGTGCTGCTGTTGCTCCATTTACTAAACAGGCACACATTCCTAACCAGGGCAACTTGCCAAACCAGCTGCTGTTCTATAGGCCTGTATCCGCTTCTGTTGTCGGAGCCAAAAAGGAACAATCGTGCAGTTCGATGGGAGGCTTCTATTCGGTCTATTCAGTCCCCCCCATACTCCGGTGACCGTAAATAAATTCAGCTGGCTCCAAATGAGTAAACAGAAACCAGATGTGTAATCTAATCTCTGGATTAATGCTGTTGCGTGCATACGTCGTTGTGCGTTGCACTGAACATACTATCTCAAGGGTAAAGCATGGTGGAGGCACTGACATGCTGAGGGGATGTTGGATGGAGCTACTGTAGCCAACTGCAGGCACCATTACAATATCAATATCCTAACTACTGCATTTATGAAGGACTTGTTTGGGAGAAATATCTGGTTGACTGTTGAATGTCAGATGGCATTTCATTGAAAGCCTGCTTGCCAGTGCTGTATCTGACCACTTGGATTGACTTAATTTTTGTCCACATTTGCTATTGCTCTTACTGAGCCTACGGCTCAGGCAGTGCGGTGAAGACTTTTGTTGGTGATGGAAAATAATGTTACAATGTTATGTTCTCCTAATGCCATGCAGCCCTACTTTTTAATATGAGATATCTTTGAAACCCTTGTCATGTCAGTCCTGAAGGCAATCATAGACTGTGCTCTCATACCACGTGTTTCTTTCTTTGCAGAACAATAAATTCAGCTACAACAACAACCTGGGGGGCCATCACCCAGTGTCTGTCCCTTGCACTGGCACCAGCGTGCCCCTCTCCAATGCCACCGGATCCCTGCTGGACAGGAAGGCGGTGGGATCTCCTGCAATGGCAAGCGTGTTCCATCGGCGTCACTCTGTCAGCAGCACCAAGTTCAGCCAGAACCAGTTTCTGAACAGCCTGAAGACGGCGGAGCACTCCTCGCTCATCTCAGGGGCTGGCAACGCCAGCAGCAACAACAAGGAGGCCCGCCTGCGAGACCGCTCCTTCTCCGAGACGGGCGAGCGACTCCTCAACAAGTGCCTGGGGCCCTCCAGCCCGACGTGCGGCGGCGGCAGCAGCAGCCCGGTGAACTCCAGCCGTTACAAAACGGAGCTGTGCAGGCCCTTTGAGGAAAACGGCACCTGCAAGTACGGCGACAAGTGTCAGTTTGCCCACGGGGTGCATGAACTGCGCAGCCTTAGCCGTCACCCCAAATACAAAACCGAGCTGTGCCGCACCTTTCACACCATCGGCTTCTGCCCCTACGGGCCGCGTTGCCACTTCATCCACAATGCCGAGGAGCGTCGCGGACCTCCGCAGCAGTCCTCCCCTTTAAACTCTTCCAACAAGATGGAGAGGCCCCGGCTGCAGCACAGCTACAGCTTCGCCGGCTTCTCCAGCTCCGGGGGACTTAGGGACAGCCCGACCTCGGTCACCCCGCCACCCATGTTCTTCCCAGACGAGGTCCCAAACTGGCCCAGCAGCAACCCTTTCACCTACTCCAGCCAGGAGCTGGCCAACCTGTTTGGGCCGAGCCTAAGCGCCGGTACGGCAGGTGCGGAGCCACACAGCGCCGCACCGCCCTCTCCGACTGGCACGCCTTACTTCTTTAGACCCATGTTGGAGTCCCCTCCACTGTTTGAGACCCCTTCTAGCCCCCCAGACTCTCTGTCAGACCAGGAAGGCTACCAGAGCAGCTCCGGCTCCGAGTCGCCCTCGCTGGACAACAGCCGCCGCCTTCCCATCTTCAGCCGCCTTTCCATCTCTGATGAGTAACGGCACGCTTCTAAAGATCGGTGACACAAAGAGAGCATGGCACTCCCCTCTACCTCTTCCCCTCTGTTCCCCTGAGCTCCCCCTGTCCTCCCTTACTCCAGATCCTTGTTGTTTTTAAGGATGTAATAATAAAATTAAGGGAACTAAATTATAATTTCACCCCAGCTGATCTGCACATAAAGTTTTAGAAATGATGCCATGTGTCATAGTGCCAAACAAGGAGTGGAAACTGAACAATGAAAATCACAAGAACAACAATTGACTTTTTTTTTCTTTTTTCTCCCAGGTGCCACTTGTTTATTTTTCTCTTTTCCCTCTCTCTTTTTTTTGTCTTCTTTTCATTCGTGAATGTGTAGCAGTACAAGTGGCCTTGGAAAGGGGGAGTGCATTGCACTAACCCAACCTTCCCTTCCCTCCCGTCTTCCTGCGCTGTGTCCTTAATGACGTCACTTCCCCCTGAGCTAGCTAGAAGGTGCTCACTAATGTAATTGTAGCTCTGCAGCAGACGTTTTTTACAGACTGATACGAGACAAAAACAAAGTAACAGACCCTGAAAATATATGAATAGATGTTTTTTTGTTTTTTTTTCTCAAAAAAAAAAGGTTTAATAAAAAATAAAGTGCCTGGGGCGGCTTCTGCATGTGTTTAGGGTGAATGGACTACTGTTTTTCGCTTCTTTACCTGCTCCCACGCCGCTGTCGGTGCTCCTCAAGTCCCGTCTTCTGTTTCTGATCTGGGTGAGTCTGCAGGAAGGACTTTTGAGCTGGAAGTTGGTTAAATACTCCCCTCGCCCTTTCATCTGAGTTTCCCCTCCTGTTGCTGGTCACTGGCTTATGTATTTTATTTGTCACTATTTGGGGAAGGAAGTCTTTATCGAACTGATCATTAAATCTGTATGATTTTGCTCCCACTCCCCCACCTTTGTCCTCTCCGGTCTGGGGGATTTCCAGCATTCCCATGGTGCAGTTCAGATCGGACCTCCAAGCTGTTTTACTTTATCCCCCCCTGTCCCTCTTTACAACCTGCTCCACTGAGCATTCTGTACTCATTACACCCCTTTTGCTTTCATTATTTGATAATTATTTTTTATTAATGTTATTATTATGGTTATTATTTGAAAAAAAAGAAAAAAAACAACTTTCCAGACAGAAGGTTTGCGTGTCACTGCTTATTTAACTTATCAGAACATATTTATTGGTGATCATATGCATTTTTTTGTTAATTTTGTTTTTTGTATTTATCTGGATAATGAACAATAGAATATATTTTCTTTTATGTTAAATTATGATCTTCCATATTAATCTAAAGATTGTGAAGATGTTTTTTGTCAGTTTTCCTTTTTTTTCACAGTTTAATATATTGTACTTCAATGACTTTTTGTTCTGCAACTACACTTTGTCAGAAATGAAACTAATTTAAAGCAGAAAAAATGCAAAAAAGAAGTTTGCGTTTTTGATTATTTATTATACTTTTTTTTTTGTTTTTTCTTCCTTTTCTTACACCCTCTCATTGGACTGCAATTCCATCTGAACAAGATTTGCTTGTGTTCATTCCAGATGTTTTCCCTGCACAACTTGCAACAATCTGACAGTAGCAGTTGCCAACTGTTATTACATCAATTGAGCTTTTTCAGATAAAATTCTTGGAAAAAAGCCTGTCCCATCTGGAGGACTGGTATAAAATGGTTTTCCTCCCAGTTTATTACAAGCAATAGCTGTGACCAAATGAGTTGCGGAAAGAGTTTTTTTGTTTGTCTTTTTTCTTTATAATTTGATCTGATGCTTGACGCACTTGCTCGGCCCCCCTTTGACCAGTGGAAGTGCCTCGTTGAATACATTCCAGGTAGCTAAAGGCTTCTCAGCCTTTTTATATTTGATTGAAAAAAAAGTACAGTTTTTAAGACTCTTGTCCTGTGTTGCCTTCACGTGTGGTGGAAGAGGTGAAAGGATTATGACGCAAAGAAAGTGAAACTGTTGAATGTATTTTTTTTCTTTTTTTAGTTCAGCCATGTGTTTTCACTACAGTAATTTCTGTGAGTTTATATCAAAATCTATTTTCCCTCAATAAACCCCATATTTTTTGGAAAACTTAACATGTGTCTCGAGTTCTATCTTTGGTTGAACTTTTTATGAATTTTATGTGATAAAGTAAAACACAGTAGTGTTATTCAAAAGTGGAATAACGGGCGGATTTCCTTTTAGTATTGCCCTAACTAAAAAGTCTGATGCTGCGATTTGCCTTGAACACACCAATCCTGTAGTGAAACATGCTTTTATTTTGGCAGGGAGAAGGGATGTGGGCACTGTGGATGCTGCACAATAAGCTTAAATCTTTCAGTCCTTCAAAGTCAATTTTTTTGCAGATGCATCTTTTTGCTGCAATCACAGCTGCATGTTTTTGGTATTTTTCAAACAGGTTTGCATACCTGAATGAACGACTGCATTCATTCAAAATGGATCAACCTCAATTAGACTGGAAGGAGAACACCTGCACAGATCCTCCTTTAAATATAACTTACAATGGACAACCTCTGGCACTTTGTCCAGAGGCCTCAAAAACATGATTTGCTCTATGCCGCTCTAGGTCTGGTGGTGTGTTTAGGGTTGTTTTCCTGATAGGTGAATTTGACAGTTTTGCTCCACTATTGTTCCTGTATTTAGCTCAGTCTGACCTATTTCTTCCCCATAGCGTGATGTTTCCACCACAATGTTTCATTAAGGAGATGGTGTTGTGCAGGATCAGATTTTCTAGGTAGTAATGGTCTATATGGACAGCAATCATACATGAAATGTGGGGGGGGAGAAGAGGCAAAAGTCTCAAGGTTAAACCCAAGACGCCGTTGGGATCAGATTTTAATTTTGATTATTTTCTTTCCCATTCAGCAATTACTCTGATTTGTGTTTGCCTTATGATGAAAATTCATTGAAATGTGTGACTGTAATGCGGCAAAATGAGAAAAAGGTCAAAATGTGGCAGAGAACCCTGGAGTGACTCAGAAGAACCAGACATCGCTTTGCATATCTTCACTTCAAACCCAGACCTCTGTAAGGCACTTTTAATAGTGTCAGTTAGTCAAAGCCTCGACAAGCACAACAAACTCGACTCTTGCTTTGCATAAAGGTTCACAGTGTGTCCACAATTGTTGAAAGGAAAAACCAAATACCAATGGAAAACTAGATTTGCCTCCCAGAACCAAAGGGAGTTTCAGTGTGGTGAGAGTTGATTGGTCAGCTGCTCAGGCCGCAGTCAGGGCTATTGACCCGTGGATAATCAAAGTCTGATTGAGCAGGTTTGGTCACACAAAGAATCAGCACTCCTAGTTTCAGCTGAATTATTGATCAGAGCATGCCGCAACCATCATGTTTCCAGGAATGAAAAGTTCTGCACTCAGGCAATGACCAGATCGTTGATACCAAGTTGCAAGCTGATCAATAAATTGTTTTGGGAATGTTCTTGGCACGGACACAGCAAACAACTGCGTTTTGTGCTTGTTAGCCATCATTTGTGACGCAGTTCATCTGATGCATTTATCTAAAGAAAGATAAATGCATAAAGCTATCTCTGTTCTTCATACTTTAGCTTCTCCTCCATAGACTCAGCTCAACATCTGTGCTGCTTCTGCTTTTCCTCTCCCCTCTCTCTCTGGACTCTTCCATCTGTCTGTGTTTATGCTCTCTGATTCCAAAAAAAAAAAGGAGCCTGAACAGGAACTACTTTTCTTGACACAATGGTGAGTGCTGACCCCTGACCCCTGGAGATCTCTGTGTTGCTTTATTTAAGAGAAACCAAGGCCCTCTAGATTTCTGTCTTCTTTATCTTTACCTTTACTTCCACTCCCAGTCCCAAACAATCTACAGTGTTTGCAAAAGTATTTAAACCCCTTTAACAAATTTGGATTTTACATACAAAATAAAAAAGCCTTTTTAAAAGGAGGACCTTTAGATAGACACCGAGTAGTATATATTTGCAAAGGGGAAGGAAAAATATATATTGTTTCTTTTTTTGGTACTCTGAAACTCCACCCCCAAACCTCCAGAGTAAAAATATTTGCAACCAATTATCTTAAGAAGCATTTACTGAATAGCAAATACATAGAACATTTGTGATGAAACAGCTTCATAAAGACAGTGCCACAAAGGTTAGGGAGAAACATGCAGAAGATGTTCATCACCTGTTAGAGGCTGCTAAAGACTTGAAACCAGGGGAGAGGTTCACCCTGGGCCTCAACAAAGAATAATAAAAGTAATTAAGAAATGTTTTAAATCCATGCTGGAAAGGCACAATCATAGTACAGACCTAGATCCAAAACAATAAGGGCTACGAATACATTTGCAAGGCATTGTACCAGCCCAAAACTGTCTTTTTAGGTGAATTTCTTTAGTGTCAGAACGTTTGAGAGTTTATATGAACTGTTATGTCAATGATTACCTGCTTTACATTAAAAGCAGCAGAAACACTGCAAAAGTGAACTCACCCGATAAAACCAACAAGCTTGTCTAGGTGTTTCTTCTGGTTATTATTTTCATTAATTGAATTTTTTTATAAAGCTTTGGTGGTGGTGAAGTGCAAAGAGGAGAAAAAAAAGATGGTTCCTTCCTCAAAACCTTTATCATGTTGTGTCTTGATTGCATCAAAGGCAAAGCAAAAAAAAAGAAGAAAATTAATAGTAAAGGCCTGTCAAGCTAAACGCAGGTGACTAGAGCTCACACAAACCTTTTTTTTAGAAGAACTTAAAATGCGCAGTTTGAAGCACATGAAAGAGGGCTGCTTCCTGTGTGTGCGGTCTGTGCCGAGGCACCTTGATATAAAGTACCAGGAAGTGGCTTTTTGTGCCGGCGAAGGTGCCGGATGGAGGGGGTCGTCTATTCTTTGAGATGTGGCAAAAGAAAAGAGAAAAAAAGAAAAAATCTTCCATTTCTTCAAAACAACAACAGGTTAGTTTCCAAAATGAAGACAGAGCAGTGACACATATGACACTTATGGTTCATTTACTTGCCACCTGTGCAGCAGGGAAAAAGTGATTGTATTGCTCTGCTCTCCGGGGGCCAATCGTCATTCACCTTTAACCTGTGAGGTTGAGCAAGCGAATGCCGCAGCATGTACGCCGTGCAACTGTGCTATCAAAAGAAGGACTACCTCCTTGTTTGAGAAAGAGTTGAGCAAATAACGCCGATGTGCTGACTGTCCCTTATCTGTTAGCTCTTACATCCGAGGGACCGGCACATATCTGTAGTCTGACGCTCATGGGTGGTTGAGGGCCCGTGCACCAGGAGCTGCTGCAGGTGTAGAGGAAGAGATGATTAATCACCAAACAAGGGCTGAGGTCAACACTGAGTGTGCAGGTTAGGTTACAGGCTTTGTCTGTAGAAAACAGAGACACAATTAACCTCATTCAGACACAAATACCAGAGTTCAGGGACTTGCAGTAGAAGCATCCGCCCAAGCAAACATGGCGTACTTCATGTGGGGGCAGAAATGTTCTGCTCAGCGGAAACAAGCGGAGAGCGAGTTGTGGGATAAAACACTTTGCACAAGAAAACACACTGATTTCCACTGATTTCAGCTTCTAGATTCAACCTTTTCATGACAGAAAACTAAGTGACAAAGAAAGCAAACAAGGGTCTAAAATGAGGTTATGATATATTCCAATAACAGAGTATATTCATACCACTTGGCACTGGGTGCTAGCTATTTGGTATTTCATTGATTTTTATCAGGTGTCACAAAATTATCCATTTCACCTGTTATAAAAAAAAATCCACTATCGATCAATTCTGATTGTCAGATGCTCTATTGCACAGCTGCTTTGTCAATGAAGATACTTCAAGTAAATAATACACAAAAATTGCCTTTCCGCCCATGTGATAGAGTAGCATGTGATTAGATCTCCCGCTAAGCCAGGCTGCGAACTGGAGTTAACAAACTGGTTTGACCGAATCATCTGAGGCTGCGGTTCTTCCTCTGAGTCTGCAGTGTTCCTGGTAATCCCACAGACTCTCTATGAGTTCAAGAATTCGCTCTGTGTAGTTCGTCCATGAAGACTCACAATTTCTGAATCAGAACAAAGATTAAGGTCAATCGGGAAAATAACTCTAGTTCAGGCGACCATTAGCTGGTGGTGGCTTCTGAGAAATGACCCAGTAATTCACCAGTCACTGCACTAAAACAACAGTAAGACTGGGTGGATTATAAGATACACATGCACTTTATAGACACATTGTCAAAGATGTTCGTGGATGTTTTATGTTTAAACCTCTGTTGACAGACACTTCAAAACACACAGCAAGACAATAAACAGTGTGGTAAAAGTGTTACTATGGTGAAATTACAGGTAAACAGAAAGGTGCAATAAAAATAAATGTACAGTATTCTCAAGTGAAACTTATTTATTTATTTATGATGGTCTCTTTTGTCATTGTTACTTTACTGACAATAAAAGGTAGTACTATCAGTAAGGTGGTGGCTCATATGAAACCAGTAACTTGTTAGCTTAGAAATTACTTAGCTTAGCTGAATGGCAGGTGAGAAACAGGAAAAAAAACCAAAAAAAAACTCCTCGTCCTTTGCCAAAGGTTACACTAATACGAATACTTGCACTTCTAAAGCCCCAACGGTCAAAATGGTGTCAAAACGACCGTAGGAGTAAGAAATGAGGCCACAATTTGACACAGTTCCAGGCTTTCTAAATTACAGCAAACAATGCTAACTATGCACATTTCAGAGCCTTTTCACAAACCCATTGACCTTACCGCTGCAGGACATGCTCATAAACCTGACTCCGTTGATAAAAAGGTCCATTTATGCTCGACTTTGGTTTAAATAGACTGTCAGCCTCCCTGTCTGTGGCTACTCAGACTTTACCCTCCTCTGTCTTTCGACTGAGGGCCCCGCAAAGGAAGGGGGTTTCAAGAGTTAGCACATTGTTTTCCAAAATAATAAAATTCTTAGCTTAATTATGGGAATGTGTTATATAATTTGTGTTAACAAGGGGGCTTCACATCTCACCTCTAATCTCTTCCTGACAATTATAAGCCTGTGTCATAAGTGTTTCTCTGTTTAGGAAGTTTACACTCCGAATACAAAGCAGTGCAGATTACCCACAGAGAAAGTGGAAAATCCAATACTTAAATCTGCTCTGTGATTTTTTATCACTTTTCCTTAAGCAAAATATGCAATTAAACACACAATCCACAACCACTGTTTTGCTTTTTTTTTCTTTTCTATCCAGTGGTGTTTAAGGATCTTTATCTCCGTAAACAATCAGAGGAATTTTTACCCTCACACTTCCAACATGTTTCATAAAATATCCGATAGTCATGCTCCAGCAGTCACTGCCAGGCTCTTTTACCTCACTAATCACTGTAATCTTAGTATATGTTTGCGGCCTTCGGCAAATGACAGGCTTTTATCTTTCTAGGTCTATGTGTTACAGTGAGACTGGTTGTAGATCAGCAAAGACAAGAATCATAATCAGTCCCTGATCCTGTGGGTTTGAATCTCTGCGCTCCACATTGCTATTACAAAGGCCACTGAGGCTATAACACACTATGCAGCGGGTAATGACCATTGGCCTGGATCCAGTGTACCATGTGCTTCCCTTCCTCTGGGCTAAGTGGCAACCCTTGACCTGTGAAAGAAAGAAACAGACAATACGTATGTGTTGAGGTGAGGTGAGGAGGCTTCAGAGCAGAGCTGCGGTAATGGTTGTCTGACAGGTTATGGAAACACACCCTTCCACTCCTTAGTGTGACAGAAAAACAAACACAGAAGTAGAAAACTGGCTCTGAGCCTCGCGCTAATGGACGAGCGATGGCTTTCTTTGAAACAACACGCTCCGCGCTCCGTAAGGAAACCCGAGCTGAGCACCGGCCTGTGGGAGAAGCCGTCCCGAACCCGAAACTGTTGTGCTTTGGGTTTTCTGATCCGTCGGTGCCGAGTGAATCACTGCCTCACTTCCCAAAAGTACTTAATCACTTAGCTCTTCCTGTCTCATGACTTACAACATTACCCAGAGAGCGGCCTTGCGCTAGCAAAACAACACCTGCTCTGTATTTTTTTGACCTAATGCTCCAGATTCACTAAAAAGCTCCAGATTATCACAAATGTTTATATGACAACATTGTTTTCATTAAAAAAAAAAAAAAACAGCTGGAAAGGATCTGTAAACAGAGAGCTCCAACACGCTTCTTCACCGAGAGACTGTAAACAATCATTGGTTTACTACCTTCCCTTCCCGTGACCCGTCGCCGATCCTGGAGCCCAGTGCTCTGAAACATCTGGATGTCCATGCCTGAACGCAAAAACCAGCAAGAATTTATAAAGTCTATTTTCTTAGTCACATTCATGGGGTTAGACTACCCCTGTGCCACTGGTAAAGCCTGCTCATATGAAGCAAGAGCAACGTGGGGGGATGGAAAAGCTCATCTGCCGGTTTGTATTAACGGATTTGGCAAAGAGTACAACAACTGAGGAAAAAGTTGAGTTATAGTGCCTTGCAATTGCAGCTTCAGGTGTTTTGGGGTATGACTCTCCCAGAATTGCCCAAGCTCCCTCAGATTGGGCGCAGATGGTCTGTCAACATCAGTTTTCAAGCCTTGTCACAGATTCTCAGTTGAAATAAGGTTTTGAGTTTAACTGGACCATGTAAAAATAAATAAATAAATAAGCATTGATCTAAACCAGTCCATTGTTACTCTAGTTGTATGTTTAGGGCCTTTGTCCAAATAGAAGGGGAAGCGCTAACAGGTTTTGTTCCAGGATTACTCTTGAGGACTGAAATTGTAGATCCCTACATTAGAGACATCAGAGTAGAGGGAGGAGGTTGCATACAAAAGTATGCCACATGTTTTAATATTCTTAGTAAAATAATGTGAGACCTATGTATCATTTTTCCTTCCTGGACAATTATGATGGCCCATCACTTAAAAATCCATGTGAAACACATTAAAGCTTGTGGTTGTTACCTGAATGGATTTTGCAAACTTACAAAAAAAAAAAAAACCAGGGTATGAATACTTTTGCAAAGCGCTGTGTTTTTCCATGACAGAGCTACACTGAAACCCTGCGCTATGCTCAAACCCTGCCTCTTGAATGATGTTAGCTTCAAGTCGGCGAAGCGTGCTTCAGCTAAAAACAGCACGTTTCCTTACACATGACTCTCAGTTTTGTTTTGCATCATCTGTTTCCTCCGGTGGCGGCAGCGCTGGAAAACAATCTCGTTCTCACTTCTTAGATGCAGTTTTTGGTTTCTCACCACTCCTGTGCCGATTTCTATGACCTCACACAAACACACATGCACATGCACGCGCACACACACGCATACACACACTTGTCTAGAAATAAACAGACTCCTACACACCCTTCTCTCCTACAGATATGCAGTAGACGACAGGCCCACAAAGTTGACTAACCACTCTCTTAGTCACTCAGGCCTAATAAAAGTAGAAGCAGACAACAGATGATGAGCGATCATTTTACAGGAAGTCCTTGCTCTGTCTTGCATTGAGGCCAAGTCTTCACTTTGCACAGATGGCCGTCTCTTATCTACAATCTAATACCTCAAACAACCACATTATGTTATTCGGTAAAATTTTAAATTACGAAACAGAGAGGAGATAAAGGCCACGGAAGTAGAAATATTGGCACAATAAAGGCAAGAAAGAGGAGATTGATAGAGATTATGACTTAACCTAAGTCAATGCTAACACTGGTGTAACCACTGCTGGATAATTTCTTTTTTTTTCTGCTTGAATTGTAAACAAGACCCAGATATCTGTCCTTGGGAAGTTAGGGAATAGTTAAAAGTGAACTCTGTATCTCTCTGTTTCGGCGTGTGCGTGTATTTCACAATGATCTGCTGGCTGAGGCTCACAGAGACGGAGATAAGACTCGACTGGGAGAAACCGCAGCTCTCACACCCACTCAACAGGAAAGAGCGCATGCCGCCAGCACAAACGCGCACGTATATCCCTCCCCTGCCGGAGGGGGGGGGGCTCACGCAGACGTTAAGGTCACGTTTAAAAACCGACACCCTTCCCTGGCAGATCACGCGGGGCTTCTCTGGGTCGAGGTGTAGATCGTTTGGAAGTGTCTCACTTACTGCTTACATTTCTTCAGGCAAGTCTTCCATCGAGATAAGGCCCTACCTGAAACCTGTCTAGCTCGCTCCCTCCCTGCGCTCAACCCCCGGGGCCTCACCTGATAACCTGTCGCAACACGCGCTTGCACAGGTAGGAGAGGAAAGGAGGATTAAAGTGTTACCATACCTCAAGGTTCAGAGTGATGGTGGTGTCAGGATATTTTGCCTGGGTCTTTTTGTAAACTTTACTGAAGGCTGCACAGTCGACCTAAATCAGCAACATTATAATTATTATTATTCCAAAAAGGGGTTCAAATCCTGAGATGTGATGGGTGGAAAATATTTTAAACTTCAATATAATTTAGTGGGATTATACGTTACAGACCAACACAAAGTAGTGCATGAATGTGAAGAGGAAGGGAACTAATGTATTGTTTTCAACGTTCTTTTACAAATTAAATCCCTACATAAACAAAACTCTCTCCATGGTGAAGGATAGTGGTGTTGGCATCAGAATTCTTGGTGGACAGAGTTGATTCAGTGATGAATGGTGGGTGATGATCCATGGTTTTATGAGTCCTTTACAAAGAAAATGATGCCCCTAAAGTCAAGTCTAGTCAGCAAGGAGTAGGAGAGGGGTCAGAGTTGAGGCAGAGGTTCGGGACTTGCACCAATAGCTACAGAAGAAGGAGGATCAACGAACATTATGCCACGCGTTTCACTTTTATCACTGGAAATAGTTTGAGAGCCAAGCATCATTCATATTCAACACTTTGCGTTGGTCTATGCCATAAAATCCCCCCACCAACCCACCAAAAAAAAAAAAAAAAAAAACAAGTGGAAAAAAGCCTGTCTTTGTTTTAGTTCCGATCACATGGTTTTGCTGCTGCTATCGTCTTACTTATTCTGGTGTGACGGCTGCATACCTGTTTGCTAGTGTTACCTAACGTTGGATAAACAGCTGAAATCACTGTGGAAAACCATCGGCTTTTTGACTCTCAAACAAAATGAGGCCTGCTTCTGGTTCCCATAGATTATTTTTCACCTTTCCAGATCAAAGTATGCTAACAGAAATAACATAAAAAGACATGAAACTGTTTTTGCTGAAGGTCTGATTCTTATTTTAATTTCACCAATAAATTTTTTTGTCATGATTAACATTATAATCTCAAACTGTTGTTTTCGAAGGATTGCTATCTACCAACACAGTTGATGTGTTAAGTTTGTTTCTGACAGATCAGGCTTCTTCTCTTATTGTCCCCCCAAAAAATCTAAAGAAGTTGAAGAGACTCTCGGGTATTTTGCAAGTTGCAAGTGTTTCAGTTCCTCCATGGGGTTGTCCCACACTATTTCTGAGATTTTTGGACAGTCATGCATGCACTGCTTTTTTGAGCCGTCCTGCTATTTTTGGGGTTTGTGGGCAAAATGGCAAACATCTGTCAATATTTATTTTTTTTTGTTTCTGTGTGTTGTGTGATGATCCAGACGAACCGAGTTTTCTTTCTACTGATGAGTTGTTTCGTGTTTTGCAGGAGTCTCGTCCTCTCTGAAAATATCATTTTTATCGCTCATATCTTGGGCTTTAGTCTCTAACTGTTTGTTCAGGGCAAAATGTCCACTTTCAGCACCATGAATTAAATGGTAAACATATGACTTTAGTGATTTTCATGAATTGGACCCTCAAGCCTGAATTAGTGTGCATTCTCAAAATTGCGCATATATACACCCCCACCAATGTTTGAATAATTTTCTCAGCTCTTTGTTGCCATCAAAAAACCTTGGGCATAATTCTGCCTGTAAGTCTGACAACTCTTGATGACAGAACTTGTGAAGTTCATTGACCGGTTTGCTGCCATAGAAATTCCTAATAAGCATCTTCAGAAAGTATAATATGAGTCTTCCGAAGCTTTTTCTTAATGTGTGTTTGGGACAATTATGCTGTCGCAACACCTAGTACTGTCTAAAATTCAACAATTTGACTCAAAATGTGTTTCTCTTTTTTTTTTTTTTTTTATTTACAAATTAAAGGGAATTTGTTATGGTCAACAGCAACCCAGTAAACACAGACACCCAAACTTGTAACCTGAGTTAGTCCAGGATCTTGTTGATGGCGACACAAAGAGTGAAGTTTCTAGACAAAAAGAACCAGAGTAAATATAAAACGAAGCAAAAAAAAAAAAAAACTTCTAAAAGAAGTTAACCCAGTACAAAAAACAAGTTTGTACCATTCAACAACACCAATGTTGGCAATAACTAATAATGGATCTTTAAGGGGAAGTTTAACCTCATGCTGCAGCATCTCAATCAGAGCCTTGACTCTAACTACAAGCCTTCAAAACTATCTCATTTTCTAGGTAGGGCTATGTTAGTTAAAACACTGTTGGTGTTAGCTGTTTACCTACTAGTATGTCCCAACTTCTCTATCTGCTGTTTCAGCTTGAATTTAAAACTTCACTTTAAATTTGTACTCCGAAAAAGTCCTAAAACATTTTAGAACCAAGTTTATTAATGGGCCAAGAAGTACCAGTGAGAGCAGGGAGTGTAGTCCTTCATCTGTCTTAAAAAGAAAAAGTGCTGAGCCACTTACACAACAGCTTTATGTGTGGAAACAATAAATCTGTTCCCTGAGGGGAACTCGTGTGGGTTTTCCACTCTGAGACTCAGGCATCATTGTTATCAGACACACAGACTAACAGAGGAGAAGGGAAAAACAATGTGTGAGAGACGCTTGAGGCCCAAAAGGAAGGGAGAAGCACAATGAGAGGCAAAAGAAGCCTTCGATAAATCACCGCGGTAACTGTTTCCCCACCTGTGTCCACTGTCTTCCCAGAAAGTTAGTGTCCCTGCCCTGGAAAATGAGCAGGACCTTAACGCTCAGACATGGAGTCGGAAATGAAAAAAAAAGTTGGGATGTTAAAACCACCGGGAACAAGACCACCTCTTTGGGATAGAAATGATTATTTCTTCATATGATGACTCTGCACAGCTGGGTTTGCACGGCTCATGGCTTGCACATCATCTTTTGCGCAGGTAGAAAAATAACCATAGTTTCGAAGGACATTTCAGTTCAGAGTCTTAATAAGGTCAACTAACCTCAACAAAATCAAAAGTCTGAAACAGAAATCCTGAGGTCATCCATAAATCCCTGCGATATTACCATTAATACACCATCAGTCAGGTTTATGGGCTTGTTTAAGAAAAAAAAAAAAAAAAAGCTTGTCAGACACAGTTAGGGTGTGTGTATGTGCAACTCAGCCGTATGTAAACACACCCCGATGTGTATGAGCATGTGTGCCGTGGGGGGAGGGTTGTTTACTTGGGCAGCCTCTCAGAGAGCGTCTCCTGGCCGGCTCCCACTTCCTGCCCTCGCGCCTGCAGCAGCGGTCTGTCTAGTCACCCACCTCGGACTGACAGCGAGGCCACATGCTAGAAGACTTATTGGCCTACTTTAGGAGACGACCTGTGGGGGAGAAGACAAGATGTATACGGGCCTGCTCTGGGTGGGGCTGGGACTGTTTAGATGGGAGACGGGGTAAAGGGGGGGTGAGGAGTCAGAGTTCTTTGAGGTGTCTGATATTTTTTAATAAAGCTCTCGGCGAGCTTCCCTGCTTCTCTCTGAGTGCTTACAGCTGCGAGGTTGCAGAAGCAGGAGGAAGAGGGGAGGCCGAACAGAGGGAACAGGATACTCAAGGGCTCAGCTGCGCACTTTCTGAGGTGTATGCGGACGCAGAAGACGCAGAAAATGTCGTCCAGAAATGAATTTTCCTCCATCGTTTCGGCACCCCTGCTAGAGCGGCGCCCGTATGCGTTGCAAATAGTGCATACCCATAGAGAGCGCCCCACATGCGGAGCTTTCTCAGAGAGCTCAGGAGAGCAGAAAGGCTAATCAAAGTCTTAAGATATGTAATGGAACGCTTCCATGTCCCTCCAGGAAAAGGATGTGCTGGACGATCAAGCAGATCCTTGATCGTCCAGGATCTGCTTGATAAGTTCGCTCAGGCTTACGTCTCTCGTGCCTGTAGCAGCTCGCTAACACAGTTTCTGGATAATGCTTCAGTTCCAGGGCCATACGTGGCCTCACTACAGTGAGACGTCTGGCCCCCCGACAGGCATACAAAAACCAGGGTTGGCAATGGTTGCTTCTAAAAGGCCCACTTTGGCTGATTGGTCCATGTTGTTGCGCTGCCTCTAAGTTTCCACTGTCCGACAACAGCGGAAAAAAAATCACCGGAGATTTACAAACGTTTAGTACGACGCGTAATTAAACCTGGTGCGCAGTGATTCTTTTTGAACCTTGCTCAAAGTGTAAGCAATTGTAATGTAATTGTGAGCTTTCCACTTTATGACAAACACATGTCTGCTAGTGTGTTGTTGTGCTTCACACTCGCAAAAAAAAAGAAAAAAAAAGAAAAGGGCTGCCTGGCTGGTTATGTGTGGGAAGTGGAAAGAAAGGTCTGCACTGTGGAACTTCACGGTAAGATGTGGGTTGATGAACGACTGAGAATAAAAAAAAATCTATATGCCTGCATGGTCATGTACAGTGCCTCATAAAAGTGTTACTACCCGTTAGCATTTTGAATATTTTCTACCAGAAAAATCACTAGATAAATGTTTTTAGGGAGATTTTATGTCATAAACCACATAATTGTGCTAAAAACGTGGATACTGCACACCCTCTCCACAGTAAAACATGGTGGTGGCATCATCATGGTGTGTGTTTTTCATCCTACTATGCTAACGTCACAAAAATCTAATCAATGTGTGTGTGAGCTGTACTAAACCATAGAAGCAGTCACAAGTAATCATGTCAACCTTACAATCAGAGACGTATATATGTTTTAGATTATATTTATGGTATTGTTTTGCTTAGACAGTGGCAAACTTTTGCACCCGATAAAAGTAAAAGTGCTGGGAAAATGTTTTTTTTTTTTACCCCTGGAAAACACAAGAAACACCACAACAAGTTAGAGCCCGATTCTGCTTGGGGAAGCTCCCAGAGATGATCAACAGGAAATCTAATCTATATTCTATAACAGCAGGCATGAAAAAAATGAATAAATCAGTGGTAAAATGCTGCCATGTCTCTTTTGTGTCTGATCAGTGGAGCCATAGAGGTTCACATTCTTTGCACGCCCCACGAGGGGAGGCCATCTCATGCAGCTTGTCAGCGGCGCGTGTTAAGCTGGAATAGTTGCGCTGTAACTTCCCAAAATTGATTTGATTCTGGGCTGTGTTTGTCTTGGCCACCGCCCACCGCTGTGGTTGTGGTCTAAGAGTGGAAAGGCAGAGGGCAAGAGGGGAAGGAGGAGGAGATGTCAGGGGGTGGGGGAAGACAGGCGTGGAGAGAGAAGCAGGAGATGTTGGTGTTCTGAGAATTATGTAAGACTTCAAACAGGTCCAGTCTGGCCAGGGGTGTCTATGTGAGAGTTGTGGGCCCCTTGGGTCGGGTGGCCTCTCACATAGCCTCCCATATGGTCCGCATTTCTCCCCTCAATGCCGCTGCCTTTCGTCTAATTGCCAGGTAATGTATCGTCGCTCCCCTTCCCGCCACTGTTATTCTTCTCCGTTTATTAATGGGATTCACAGCGGCGTGCTGCTCACGGTGATGGAGGAGATTGAGGCTCCGGGTCTGGCATCTTGCCGGGGAGAGGCCCCAATGCTGACACTTTATACACCGGCAGGTTTTACCAAGGTGTTCATTTCAGGAGCTTCTTCTCTCCTTCATCTGTTTCTTTTTTTTCCCCCCGTTCCCCCTTCATCTGAGAAAGTTAAATCAAAGCTGGCACTGACATAGGAAACCTTTGGATCATCTCGGTGTTACATCCTGTTCCATCAGACGGTTGTCCCATACATATGGAAACATGCAGGGCCTTGCAGAAACATTCATAGCCCTTGAATTCTTTTCACTTATTGTCACTTTACAACTGCAAACTTCATCTTGTTGGGATTGGGATATTTCTTCTGCTTTTGCCTTTTAGTCAGGCTTAAATTTTTCACTTCATCAGAACGATTTTAAAAGATATTGTTGGGCCCGGCCATGAGACTCTGAATCCCAAAATTTACTGCATTTCCATGACTTTTTTTTTGTTTTGTTTTGCAAAGTACCTTGAGATGACATGTTGTGAATTGGCTCTATATAAGTAAAGCTGAAATGCAATGAAATTCCTTTTTACTTTTTTCAAAGTTTAGTTACATCTTACTAGCCTAGTGAAAGAGTTTGCATTTTGACTGAAGGTTGAAGCATTTCTTGAATGATTTTTTTCCATTTTGGAGAGACGTGCTCTGTGATTATCTTACATAACATGTGTACAGCGCTCACGGCGTCATCTGTTGTTCTGTAATGCCGTACCTTACCAGAAATGTATTCATAAAGTAACACTTGACTTTGACTGACCTGATAATCAGGGACTTGGTAATTTTAATACAAGTGACTGCTAACAACTGCCTTCAGCACTAGTTAGTAATTATTCTTAGCCAAGTCAAGCCTATTGTTGCAAAATCTCACATAACCCAGGTTAATACAAAATGCAATTTTCTAATTATTGTTTTGTTTACAATAAGGAACAAAGCTATCAAAACTAACTTGGCCCTTTGTGAAAAAGTAATCACCCTCTTAACTTAATAACTCTTAGAGGCAACAAGCATTTGCAGTAACTGGTCTAATCAGTCTTTTACAACCCTGTGGAGGTATTTCTGGTCCTCCCGTCTTTCCAGAACTGTATTAATGCAGCCAGATTGGAGCACATCCCAGTAGGAGCAGCTGTATTAAGCAGCATCTCAATTGGCTAATGTCCAGACTTTGTGTAGGCCACACCAAAACGTTCCTCTTTTCTTTTTCTTTTTTTTCTCTGAGCCATTCATAGGTAGCTATTGTGCTCTGTTGTTCTATTTAGATTATATCTAGGGTTTACAGGTCAATCAGGCATCAGGTTTTTCCTATTTTGTAATGTGAAACCACAACCTTCAATGCATTTCTCTGGGATTTTAGGTGACAAATCAACACAGTCCATACTGGAACATTGTTTTTGACACTTTGTTTCTGAATAATAATAAAAAAAAGTGTGGCTTGCATTCATATTCAACCCAAAAGAGTCAATATTTTGTGGAACCATTCTCCATAATTACAACTGCGATTGTGTAGGGGTGTCTCTATTAGCATACTAATGTAAACCCTTCCATTATAGCTCCGGCTTTAATGGTATGTTTAGGTGCATCGTCCTGTTGGAACATGAATTTCTGCCCCAGTCTGAAGTTTTCTACGTTTTCACCAAGAACTGGAGCGGATTTCATTCCATCCTCCCATCAGCTCTGGTCAGTGTCCCTGTCTCTGCTGAAGAAAAGATTTCCCCACAGCACGATGCTGCTGCCACTATCCTATTGAGCATTTCAGCATTCAGACCAAAAAGTTACAATTTTATCATCTCTGACCAGAGGATTTTGTCCCACATGTTTCATGTATCTCCTAGATTGTTTGAGGGAAACTTTAAACAGGACTACTTTGGAAAAAAATACAAATAAAAATTAAGGGGCTTTTACACGACTGTCCAGCATGGAGGCGAGGGGGACTACAAACTGTTTATTCAACCAGAAAAACAAAAGTGTGATTTGTGAAAGTGGCTTTGTGGCTACTTCTCATCAGACTCAGCGGACCAGCAGCAGCAGCTCTGTGGAAACAATGACTCAAAGCTTGGACCTTACCTCTTCACAGCTCCTGATGAGGGGTTGGAAATGGTGATTATTTTATTTCGACGTAGAACAGATTCATCGTTACAACTAACAAACACACAAAAGTTGCGAGAAAACGTAATCACACGCCTGTGAAATAAAACCTCTCAACTGCAACAAAAACAGCAGCCATGTTTCCATTTTTAAAAAAAGGGGTGGGGGGTGGGGGGACTTAAAGACGTGTTATTACCACAGCCAGACCCCTGGGAGACTGCTGGCCCATCATGAGCCTCTTATTAGACGACTCTTGTCAGGGAACTTGTGGTTTAATCTTATAAAACTCTAAACACCCACTCCCTGTGTGCTCCACCACAGGCTTTTTAGTTACTGCTCTGCCTTTTAGTGCTCCAGCTTTGTAAATGACTCCTGCTTTTTAGACTCTCTAAGATAGAGCCTCTTCCAACTTGAAATGTCGTGGAAAAGCACAAGTTGAGGAGGTGCTCTGAGAGTGACGCTACTTTTTTTTTTTTTTTTTTTCCCACACTGTTCAGCTGTTGTTGTTGAAAGCTCCAGTTTTCATCTGCGCAGCCTTGCTCAAACCTCGTTGCAGAGGCATCAGTCCTGCACAGGCTGCCACAAGACACAGCGGCTGTCTGAAGACATGCAAAATCCACCAAACTCTCATCTGTCTGTAAATACCTTGTTTACGCCCAGGTACCCATGTTGCAGTCTGAACGTTTTTTTTAATTTATTTTTAGCCAGACAATTTGACTTTCGGCTAGAAAAGAGGAACTAATCATTGCCGAGCTGCGTGCTTGTACTATTTTTTATTTTTTTGCTTAGCCTAGGGAAACAGGAAACAGCAGTGATAAAGGAAGTCAGTGAACAACAACAACAGCTATAGCTGTGGTGAGAGCAGCAAAATGAGAGTATAACTCTTTGCCATCCCGCGTGATTCGGATCCTCAAGAAGCATTAAGCAAACAGGAAGTGACATTTAGCATCAAAGAAAGTAAACAACAATTAAGGAGCAGAAGTGGAAAGTTGCCTTGACTTGACCTCCAATCATGTACTATAAAGTCTCTGTTGGGTTTCTGTACCAGAGGGCCGGTCTGGTACAGAAACCGTTAAAGCTGCTCCGTTTCGAAAACATCTGTTTAGATTTAGACGTAAAATGAGTGACCGAGCCTCAAAGATGCGGCGCAGGAGCAAATGTTTGTTACATAAAAAAGCTTTTAAGGCTTCCAGTGGCATCTTTCCGCATGTGATTTATCAGTTTACTGCGACAGACTCGTCTCAGAGGTCAGAATCCACATCTGGAAATGAAATCGCATCCGAACCGAGTGGATTTTAGTAGCAAGTCTGAAAATAAGTGGGATTTGGTAGATGTTGTGGTGCTAGTTATTAGCCGGAAGCTACATGTTTCTCTCCATTTTATGTCTTCAAACATTAAAGGAACGTGATCACGAATAAAAGGTTGTGCAGTATGTGTGTCATTGATTAAGTGCAATGCAAACCACAATCAGTGTAGTAATGTAATATGTTCTTTGTGTCAGCCATATTGTATTCTCTTTCTAGAGGTGCTCAGTGACCTCCAATTGACATAGTTGTAATTTTATTTTGTTTTCAGGGGATTCTTGTTGACATAACTTGAAATACCATAAAATCATGCAACATAACCCTTCTAGGAGTGGAGAAAGCTTTGGATTTTTGCAACAATTGGTTATTTGCACCATTCCATTAAAGATGGTAAGTACTTCTACTTATCTGGGTCTTGTACTTGTTTGGAAATTATCCCACTGGACTCATGATAAGCCAGTTGGGTCAGTAAATGAGATGGACTGATAAAGGCAGCATATTTATGAGCGGTGACCTGGAAGTTGTTTTACTGAGACAAATTTAGACAAACTCACTCTAGCTCTTGCAAAAATCTGCAACTAAATCTAAATCTGTCAGATTTAGATTTAGTGGATCTAGCAGATCTACTAAAGATCTAGCAGATATTGCAACCAATGGATATGAATATTTTCATTTAGTAATTTTAACTGTTAACAGCTAAAATGTTGGTCTTCCATCACTAGCATTATGCGAATGTGTGTTTGAATGGATGAGTGTTGTGTAAAATGCTTTGGAGTCCTCTGACCTGACAAGGCCCTTCACAAACGCAGGCAATTTACCATTTCAATCAAGATCTAGTCAAGATCTTGAAAAGATAGAAACCAAAAACAGTGGAAAGGAACTTATCACTTTGTTTTAATCCTTTGGAAAACATATTGGATTTTTATTTTTTTTTTATTTACAAAAAAACAGAAGCCTTCCTTTTCATTCTTTAAGTAAATCATACTTCTTGTCATTTTTTTGGAGCAAATCCAAGTCACATCATATCGCAGTTGTACATAGTAAACCTTTCAGTATTCACTGAAGCAGGACTTAAATGTAAAGCTAGAAAACCGTTATCAAAGTTATCACCACAACAATCAGCAAATCCTTCTGGTTTTCCAACTCGCAACTGAAACCAGATTTACTCGAGTGTGATGTCACTCCTGGATCTGAGCTCCAGCTTCCGAGACAAAGCATGGCGTTACCCTGCCGGCAGTACGTAAATAAACATCTGGGGAAAATTAGAGCTAAACACCAAAGAACTAAATCACCAAATTTCCTCTTTAACAAAAGACAAGCAAACTTAATCTCAAATTAAAACGCAAATAAATAACCTAATTCCAACCTACACCTCCCCAGATCCGGTTTGTTCTCCGGTCCGGCATTTGGTGTGAAACTGTGTCTCAGCAGCTGTCCTGGTTTGCTGAGACCTCTCAGTCTCCAGGCCTAGTTCCATGTCCGCTCCGATTATAGCGTCAGAACAATGGGAGCAATTGTGACGCAGCGAGTGTGGAGTTACTGCAGTTTTCATCTTATCCCTCTCGCGCTCTCGTTCGGCACACACTGCGATGGACTTAAAGCCCTGAGAGAACCACATGAAGGTAAAAATGTATGGCGAGCATGATATATCGTCGACTGGATCCTTAGTGTTCAGGCAGCCTGCCAAGACTTGCAGCAGGCAGTTGAGATCCATCAGAGTAAGAAACACACACACACATGTGCAGCCAGAGCCTCTAACACATGCACTCTGGCTGCAGAAGGCCTCAGGCCCACAGGGGAAGAACAATCTGACATGCCACACAGTGAGGCTCTCTGCAATTAGACACTTTATCACACCACAACCTTCTCCCTTTCCATTTCTCACTCCTTGCACACACCCCCGACAAACACACAAAGGTGTAATCACTCGCAAACACACTGCCAAACTAAAAACTGCTATTATCCTTCATTAGGCACACACACACACACACACACACACACACACACACACACACACACACACACACACACACACACACACACACACACACAAACACATTTCACAGGCACATCCCGGATGAATAAACCCAGTCACAGTCATACACTGGATGCCTGCACATGGTGTTGTAGTCTTGAAAACAGACATGTTATGATTTGTCCCTCCAGGGGGGGCGCTTAGAGGACAGGTAGAGCTTCTATAACCCATAACCTTTGACCCAAACCACCCAAGGGATCAGGGGAATTACCATGAGTCAGGAGACCCAGAGGGGTGGACAGGAGTCCTTCCTTTCTCGTTGTCTGACACTGCGTCCTGGAAAAGTCCCACTTTTCTGCATGTGAACATATCTGAATCCACAAACTGGTTAAAACAGGCGAGTTTTTAAACGTACACACATGCATGGTTGTATACACTGATGCAGCCAAGTGTTGAAACTGTAGGAAAAGCCATTAGATGAGACTAAAGAGACAGCGGATTAAGATCATTTATTTCATTCAAAACAAACTATCTCATAAGATAAGCAGTTAATATATGTTACCTGAAATACATAACTCACTTATTGTCTTCATTTAGTCTAAATCCTGATTGGTTACATAGGCTGCAACTTTGAGAAAATGAAACAGATTCAACATATTGTATAATGCTACTCAGTCATTGCTATTTGCTTCACTGTTATTTGGAAAAAAGGAGGTTGGAGGCTGTGTGCCACAAATAATCTTCCTGTGTGAAACACGTTCTGACAACAGAACATTTAAAGTGTTTCCTCTCAGAGGCATTAAGAGCAAAATATTCTGTCATTTTAAATGAACTCTATGTTATGGATCACATCTTTTTAGGTTTCACATGCCAAGATAATTCAGTTTCACAGTGTAAGCACTGTAAAACAATAACTTTTAGCTCCAACACAATGTTTTGATCCCTTCTGAATGTTGCTCTTGTCCTCTAGTCTCAAAGGAGACGGGACAGAGAATTCTGCTTTGATTAAGTCACTTTAAATTTTATTTCAAGTACGGCCTCCTGCAGAGTTTGTGACTTTGTATAAGTAGCGGAATGAAATTACTGCGACAGAATCACGAGTTGTAGTTTTATTGGAGAAAAAGGAGATTGTTCTGGGTCTTATTACTGCTTATATTTCAAAACAGCCTTTCCTCCATAATGAAGTCGGCAAAAACACGAGGAGCACAGTCCACAGACGTCCTGCGTGGTGCTTGGCTGCGAGTAGGCTCTGTAAACTTTCATTATTAAAAATGTTAAAGACGAGTTAGACCGTATTGGAAAAGTCCTGCGGCGACTCGGTTCGGTTCTGAGAAACACCATGACACAATTTCCTCGGAATGCGCCTTCCCCGTCTTAAAGCACAACATTTCTCAGCACATGCATTAAACAATTAGACAATGTTTATTTCAGCAGATTCTGTGTTCATTTCATATCAGGAAATTTCCCACTGGAATGACAGCTTCATAGGGAAGCGGGACATGAGGCACGTAGGAACTTCAGGGAATCGTTCAAAGGATATCAGATAACAAACAAAGATCTACCTGAGGATAAACCAGGAACAGTAAAGAGCAGGTTAGCTCACAGTAAATGCTCCAGGGCATAGCCTGTTTCCTAATGCTTGATGTGAGTGACTGGATTTGTTGCATACATTTACATCTCCAGGACATATATTTAAGCTCTGTTTTTTGTGAAAACATAATTATTAGCTTGATTTGGAAAGTGATTGAATCATTACCCTGCTGGAAGGTACAAATTAGGATCCATTTTGCTTTTTTTTTTTTTGACAAAGGCCATCCTGTTTTTACTTAAAGTGTCTCAGTATTTGAAAGAGTTGATATCGAGAGAAGGCACACGGACGCAGCCCACAGCATCACAGATCACCCACTGCGCTAAACAGTGGACTTGAGTTGCTTTTCCAAATACTCAGTGTTCGCCTTGCCTTGGAGAATCACATCCGTTCCTCACACAGCCGTGTTTGTCTTTAGAAATTGTAACTATGGCACGTCAATCATCTGAAGAACAAACTGACTTTGTGTCTAAGCTTACATGTAGCTTGTAGCTTGGCTTCTTTCTGTGGCGGGAAGAAGCACATTGGTGGCCTGTAGTTCAAATCTCATCCTGGAGTCTTTCAGCAAAGATCTCTTCCTCCAGTAATCCAAAAAGCAAGCATGTTAGCTTAAAAAACATTACTTAATAATTAATTTTGGTAATGAGTGAATGGTTTGCCCTGTGTGTCTCTGTGACGAACTGGCAATCTTCTCAAGACGCACCCAGCCTCTCACCATCTGTGCGTCACTTTTTAGTGTAAAACAATCTTTCACAACTGAAAAGTTATATAAAGTTTATAAAGTCTTAAAAAAAAAAAGAAAACGAAAGGAAACCAGACAAGAGAAAGAAATTTCATCTTGTTTTACGTCGTTTGCTGAGAAACACAAACCGGCATGTATACATTTCTCTAGTGCCATTACATTCTTTAGAAGGAGTCTTTCAATAATTTATTTATTTTTTGTTCTCTGTATAAATTTGTCCTCTCTCTCTGCTCTGAAGCTAAATAAAAGGAAACGACTGGGGCGGAGGAGGTCGAAACTGCCTGTGGGGTGTTCTCTACAACAACATCTCAGATCAGTGTCTCCTTTTTGCTCTTCTGATCTGCGCAGCTTCCATCAAAGACACCGGAGCTGCCTGGCTGCGGCGGCGCGGATGGGCCCAGCCCTGCCCGCCGCGCACACACCCGCAGCTATTTCTCTTGCCCTCCACAGGTAGTTGGGTTACTAACAGGCTGCTACAGGCCGGCATCTGGGATCCTGGCTTGTGTGCGTTCTTGTCCGTGTCATTGTATGCTTGCTGAAAGCTAAACAGACTTGCTAGAAAGGGCAGACATGTTGCCGCATGCCGCCCAGATCTGCTGTGCTCATCTCAGAGCAGTACGCTGTAAGATAATCTTTATATAACACTTTCTGAAAGGGTAGACGGATGTTACACGGAGGAAGAATGCGCGGCGATTTGTGGGACAGAGACTAAATAAATGCAGAATTTATGACCAAATCCACAAAAATGTAAGTAGTTTTTTTGTTAAAAAAAACAACAAAAAAAAACATTTCCACTACTTTGGATTTTGCAATCCCCTTGCAAAATCTCTAAGGCCCGCAGTGTCAACAAAGCTTTCAACTGTATAAATGAAAAGCTCAAGTCCATGGAGGTCAAAGGGCAAAAGGGTTACACACGAAAAAAAAAAAAAACTTGCCTCAGTCCAAAAGCTTTACCTGGATGTATTACGCCCAAGTCTTCAGCTGTGAGGGTTGAACACATTTTGTTAAAGTGATCAGGGAAAATTCCCAAAAACAACATCTAAAATCAAGCAGTGCAAAGATTATTTTTGTTTAATTCTTTTTATTTTTGATTGATATGACATGTAGACGGATTAAGTTACAAGTCTTGGAATCCTGCCTTTAAAGAGGAGTTAAATAAATTGAGGGAGTCACAAAGTAGATGATTTACTTTGGGGAAATTTGGACATAACAGAGTCTCCAGATTGGACTCCTCTTATCAGAGTAGTTATTTCAGATATGGCTCACAACTATAACAAGGTGACTCATTTGTGTCAGAGAGGGTAACTGCAGCAGTTAAACCAAACGACGTCTCCACCGACTGAGCTCAGACATTCAAAAGTTTATCATCAACTGGGGCTTTTCATGTTTTCGCAGAATCCCGAGGCGTATTTCTCCAACTCGTCTCCCTATACGAAGTTTTCTGACCGTTAACTGAACTGCATAAAGTCAAAGAGGATCTTTTACTCTGGGAACATCAGCTGACAAATTGATTCTGCTCGACCTCCATGGCTCAGCAAGTATCTGTAGACAGGCTCTTGTCGACCATATCGCAGATTCAAGATAAAACAGATAAACAGATGTTTGAGCATCTTTATTGCCATAGCAAACATAACAATGTTAGAGAGTTTTTTATGAAAAAAAAAAAAATGTGATGCACCGATCTGAGATTTTTTGGGTCCGATTTCCAGTCACCAACTTTGCAAAAACCTGCTGATGTCGACATTAAAATACTTTGGTTTTGCTTTACTTAAAATTTAAATAATGTGGGTTTTATTTTTCTCTGAAACACTGAAAATATACAACTACAATCATATTCAATTATGAATTAGTAATAAATCCCTGAAATAAATGGGATTTTCAGTATTTTTCTAACCGCAGGTTATTGAACGTGGGTCCGAATAAACCCAACTAAAAAAAACAAAAAAAAAAATCTCCACATATCTTCTCTACTCCTTTTCAAGACTGATTATACCTTGCTAAATTTTTTAAAATTTCTTTTTAATTATTGTTTAATTAGCTCAAGACATGGTGCTTTGCCAAACTGATTCAAATCTCATTTGGCAGGACGAGGCTACTTTACTAGCTAATTATTAATCTGAGCAAATAAGGGAGGTTGTGTGTAACACAATGTGTGTGTTATACTGCACATTGTTTTTCTGTGTCATAACCACTGAAGTTGCTGAGTCAGTGTGTCCAAAATGTCATCATTTCCTCCACCTTAGTGGAGAAAATAGAGAAGTCATTGTCTTTGATTCTGGAAATGCAAGATTATGAAAGCAGCTCCCTCTGACAACGAAGCTAAAGCCAATGCAAAAAAAACAAACAAGCACCGAAACAAAACTTGGTGTGATTATTCATCTCATTGCCTACTACCATCTCAAACATGTTTACTCCAGTTGTCCCATCAAGGTCAAGATTGCTTTACAATATCACTTTTATCGTGTTTTATTTTATTTTTATTTGTTTTAATTGCATTATAAAGTTTTTCTTTTCACATCACACCTACATTTTCAACCCACTTCTTGTGTTTTAATTTAATCTCATAATCTCTGTTCCTTTATTTTCTCGTAAAGCGGTCTAAATAACCTGGGATATAAATAAACGTACCTTTCTGTGCCGTGTTCATTAATTTATTGTAACTATGCATGAGCTTTGAAGAGTCTGTCTATCATAAAAGGTTGTTAATTACTGATATCAGCATAACAGAATGTCACAACATGGGTATCTAAGAGAGCAGCCTGTGTTACACAGCTCTGCAGTTAAACAAGATTTTATTAAAACAAACAAAAGGGGAATGATCACAGACATGTGATTTTACACTCTGTTCAGTGTTTCATATTAGGCTGTAGCACAATTTCACAGTGAGAATTAATCCATCTGAGTCTGTTTATTGGCTTACTTATGAACTGAACATAGCTAACAATTAGTCTTTTCCACCCAGTAACACACAGAAGAGGAAAGTATAGTACATATATGCTGCGTGCTAAGTCATGGTGTGTTTGCTGATTAAAAAAAAATAAATAAAAAACATTGTCGTTTCCCAAATTAAACACAAAAAACTTCCAGTTTCGGCAAATCTATTAGTGCAATAAATGTCCTTTATCTGCCTCAACTGGGTGCTGCATGTCTAAAAGTTAAACAGAAATGCAGAACTTTTAAGATCTTCTCTCCATGCAACAAGTAAGCGTCACGTTTAAGAGGACAAATGAAGGTTGTGCGTTTTGGTGTGAACAAAATTGTGCTCTAATGAGCTTGCCAAGAGTCACAAACTGTAGACACCCCTGGCAAAAATCCCTGCAAAACAACCTCACAACTGTGAAGTCGGTTAAACGCTTTCTCAGCGGTACTTGTCTGTCAGGAGGCGATTGCGCAAGGCAACGTTACATCAGACACCCTGTGACTGCTTCGATAAGAGTTGATGGACGTGATTGCACTTCACGCCTCAGGTCCTTCTCATTGTGGCAGGGCTATATACTCAGGCAGGACGAGACACGCTAAGGCTAAGGGGGAAAAGATTGCCTCTATTGCCCGTTAAACACATAAAACAGGATTTGTAGAAACATGCAGTACAGCCGTCTATACTAAAAGGGCCAGAAAACCAGGTCGTCTAACTCTGAGGGAGACTAAATAAGTTCAGGGCTAAGTTCAAGTGATTAACCTATAAACCACTGCTTTACAATGAGGTAGCATTCATTTACAGACAGGGATAATCACACTCATCGTCATTCACATTGGGCATGTCTGTGTTATTCTGTGCCATACCAAGAAATCTCTGCAACAATCAGCAATACAGTTCGGCTACAGATAAGTACAGCTGTTGCCAAATTGAGTCTGGAGCTCTTACTTTATTTCACAATTCAGAAATTAGCGCTGACAATGTGCTTTCCTTTTCATTTTGGGATGTATCCATGCCAACACAGCCCACATAACAGAAACAGCAGGTTTTTGAGGAAAGAACTGATGAAGAGGAAAAGGTCAGACTTTTTATATAGAAAGTAGAAAAGCTTGATTTATTTTATTTTTTTTTACCCCAACCACGTTGTACAGTCAAGACGAAACAGATTAATGAATATTTGAGAATCTGTATTGCCATAGAAACCTTTAACAACATCTGAGAGCATTTTCATGATTCACAATGTATCCACTGGATAATCCTGCAATTTATTATACACAGG
Source organism: Alfaro cultratus (assembly GCA_903066825.1). Lineage (NCBI taxonomy): Eukaryota > Metazoa > Chordata > Actinopteri > Cyprinodontiformes > Poeciliidae > Alfaro > Alfaro cultratus. The sequence goes on from CAEFZX010008710.1 coordinate 53,204, forward strand.
CAATTAAACCCAACTAAAAACACGCAGCTTTTTATCCTCTTTACCCATTTACAAAGACAGACTACAGCTTGATAACATTTTCTTACTTGTAGTTTTCTTTTTTTTTCACGGCATAATATGTGGTACTGGATCAGTTCTGATTTGGACACTTTGTGACATGTGGTAATTAATTGTGTGTCTGCTTAATATGTCCTCTGCAGGTGGTTCCATGTTGTTCCTGAAATGACATCATAATTTTGAAGTGACTGTAAATGAATTCACTGGAAACACATCTGCTACCTGCACAGCACAGCTTTTCCTGCTGATGTGGCTCTGTTTGGACTCGCTCCTTTGTCCCTTCCTACTTAACGACACGACGGATTGCTTAAAACCCGCGAATATCCTCAAAGACTTCATGTCCGTTTCACACGGATTTGTGGAGCATCTGGAAGTTAAAGCCAGAATCAACACAGAGAGCGGCAGGATGCTGCTCCGGGCTGAAGGCATGTGACAGATGCTGATCATTTCCTGTGTGTTAACACTTTTCCTACAATCAATTCATGAGTTTCTATATGAACTGTGGTGAAAATATTAATACAAATGTCTTCGTTTTTCCCATTTCGGAGAAATTAAATGATGAAAAAACTCATAAATCATAAGAAGAAAATATCTCTACATGGCTAGGAAAAGTTAAGCAAAAAAAAAAAAAGATTATTCTTTAACGTCCTAAGAGAAAAATCAGATGCGTCTTTCCAGTCCACTTCAAGACTACAAAGAAATTAATAAACGTTGGGATTTTCCCACCGTCATTTGTGCCACTTTGGCCACTTTTTCCATTGACGATGGACACTTCCTGTGTTTTTCCAGGTCTTCTTGCTGTTCAACCAATTGCGACGGATCAGCTGATCAGGTGTGTCGATACAGCTCACAGTCGCTGCTGATGTAAAATAAGCATGGTAAGCTATTTGGTCGAGAAATAGCAACAAACTTAGCAACTAAGTTGCAAAAGTGTTTACATTAAATATCCATCCACAAATACAGCTCTAAAATTTGAGTCATTTGAAAATCTTTGGGAGCCAATTCAGTTTCCTACAAACTGATAGTCTGCGACAGGTGAGCAAAATACCACCAAAATTATTTTCAGAAAAACTTCTCGTCAAAATCTGAACCATCCTTTTAAAGCCTAAAATGAGATAAATAACCATTTTGGTTTTCTTTCACTGAAACACTGTGATTCTGTCGTAATACTGAAAGGAACATGACAGGTACATTAGTTGATCTTTGTTTAAGTTTTTCTTTTTCACCTCTAAGATGTCTCATTTCAAATGACGGATACTCAGCCTTTGACAAAGCTGCAGAAACATGCCAGCACGCCGCTTGTATTTTCAGATTATACAAGAATCAATCAACAGGTGAAGGCCACAAGGTTTAGGGAGAGGAGGAGCCTTTGAGGGGTTTCTCCTAGAAAAGCGTGTTTCAGCAGAGAGATTTTATGAGCTTGTCACATATGACCTGATTACTATACAAACAGTTTCCACGCCCAAAGGCTCCCATTCTGCCAGGTGTGGGTTTTTTTGCTGGCAACTTGTGTCGTGTACCAATCTCTAATCTCTAAGTGTGTTCTTTTTTTTCTTTTTTTTTGGGATCTAAGACACCTGAAGAGGGATAGAGACCAACAGGACACACCTTCGTCCCTGTTTCCACTTCCCATTCCAGTTTCTTACCGTAAATGTGTGGTTAACCAGGAAAGAGGCAGCTGGTGCAGGCAGAGCAAAACCTGAGGGAAGCAGATTTCTTTGAGAAATCCTGTTTTTTTTTTTTTTGGTGAGATCAGAGGTACTGTGGATTTGTCAGGGGCAAGCCTGCGACCGGCCTAAGGACCGGGTGATTATTGTGGCAGAGTTTATGCGCTTTTAGTTTGGCCAGAGAGCACATGCTGCCTCTCTGAGCTACAAACAAGCTCAGATATCAAGGCCAAAAGTTAGCTACAGCTTCTGAGCCTGGAGACTGGAGAGAAGGAGATAGGCGATGGGAAAGAAAGCTGGCGAGCCAAAAAACAAGTCCATGAATGAAAAAAACAGATAGGGAGAGGAAAGGAAAGAGCGGAGCAAATGACAGAAACAGCATGAGAGAGCAGAGAGATGGAGGGAGTGAGGGGGGGGCAAAGAAGAAGAGGAGGAGGGAGTGACTGAGCATTGCTTTTCAAGAGCAGAGAGAGAACAAAGGCTCTTTTGTGTGGAGTGCTGAGAGAGTGAAGTGGAGCCAGGGCTTAGGGAGTGTTTAACAGTGTACACCGACTGCATTCCTGCAATGTGATTACAAGACGCGTTTAATTTATACTCAGGAAATGGACTTAACTCTTTGCTTTCCTTGTTTTCCATTACACTCGACCTGTATTTGTGTTCCCGTTCTCGTTGTAACGTTTTAATGCGATCAGGTAAACCCAGGCAGAGTAAACTTTAAACTTTTGCACTGTCTACACAACTCACTTTTTTTTTTTTTTTTTTTACAAAATGGTCAATTCCAACTAACTTATATAAATTAAAATGCAGAGAATTTTACAAGGTAAAAATTCTATTTCACGTAAAATCATGCATCTGTTTGACTTTAACAATCAACTATTAACCCTTTTTACTCCCCTAGAGAAAGACATTTCAAAATAAAGTTCTTGGAAAAGCTTATAAGCTCTTAATATTTTACCTGCATCAGATGACTCCCTTGAGAACTTCAAATGGACCATCACAAATATTTTATTGCCATTTTATTTTTTGCCTTTAGCAACTTTATTTTTAGACAGATGTTCAAGATGACTTTATTATGGCTTTATTAGATACATTTGTCAACAACACAACAGTGATTGGAATCGATCGACAAAAGTTCAGTCAAGTGTGTTACAATCCTCTGTAACACTTTATTTGACGGGTTGTGAATAAAACTGTCATGACACCGTCATAAACATGACATAACACCTGTCATGAACATGAGTTAGTCTTCATGAATATTTATGACTCTTGTCATAAAGTGTCATTTGGTAAATTGAGACACTTTTAAGACAAAGTTGACATTAATCAAAATTATGACAACTTGACATTAACCAAGAAATCATGATCTGACATAAATTTGTTATAAAAGTACTACTCATTAAAATTTTAAAAATATGCAGCTTCATGTTATTAAGCTAAAGTTTAATCAGTATTGTCAAGTTGTCATAACAAAGACATTTTGAATAATGTCAACTTTGTCTTAAAAGTGTCATGATTTACCGAATGACACTTTATGACAACGGTCATAAATGTTCATCAAGACTTACTCATGTTCATGACAGGTGTTATGTCATGTTTATGACGGTGTCATGACAGTCTTATTCACAACCCGTCAAATAAAGTGTCACCCAATACTCAAACATAAAGGCTGCATGTGGACCTGAAAAGAAGAATTCAATAAATTAAAAAAAAGGCTACCTAAATGTAAAACAACTGCAATTAAGTCATGCAAAAATAAAACTAAAAGCTGTTTAACAACAAAACAAACAGCCGGGAACAAAGCAGTTCTTTGTTTTTATATTTGAGTCCTAGACTGAAGGAGTAGGAACTATCCAAAAGAAGGACAGGGTCATCATGGAGGATGGAGCTGGCCAGTCACCTTTACTATCTGCTGACCTGTCCAAACATTTTGCATGTTCCCTTCACAGCATGTGTTTCACATGGGAAGATGTTTGGTGACACACTTCCTCCAATCTGCCTCCACTTACATACGTCACTGCCAAATGTTAGCGATTGAGCAAAATCAGATCAAATTGTTAAAACTTTAACAGAGTCCACACCTCTAGCAAACAATCGCTTGTCAATAGCCGGAGGTCCAGATCCTATGAACGAAGCAAAGCGTATAACAAAGGACCGGTTTACACAGGTAGTCATACCTGCCTTTAAAAACAGATTGATCTCTATTGCTCTTTTTTCACTTTTGAAATGTTGATCATTGTGACCTCAATTAAATCTGTCCCTTTGCTCAACTGGAGGGCATAACTTCTGAATCCAAAGCTAACTCAGAAGTGCCTGATCAACACAGTGGATGCTCCTTCTATCTACTACAACAACCTGGATGTATGGAGCGGAGAGTTAAAAGGGAAATCTGAACGCTCTAGCGGCCGGAGTCAAGCCTTGTGGACTCCAACCTCTGGCCTTGCTGCTGAGAAAAGTCCCGACCCGTATCTGGAAGCAATCATCGTGGCTGGATGTTATCTGAAGGAAACATCTGATCTCAGATCATCGCCTTCCCGCCCCCTCTCCACTCCGTCCAACCAGGACCAGACAATAGTGCAACCTAAGTGTGTCCACCTTACAGGAGACGAGCCACTAGCTGCTTCTTTTAAAGCACACTTCCTCTTGCTTTTTTTTTTTTTTTGTTATCCCAACTCTCGTACCACTCCCACACATCCAACGGCGACTGTATTCATACACTACAATGTAAGATGAAACTCCTGCTCTGGGGGCTTGCATTTCTTCCTCCCTTTTATCCCTGCTTTAAATCCTGCTCAGTGCTGAGTGATTTCTGGGGGACGGGGGGGTTTCTACCTCTTTTCTTTTTCTTCTTTTAACATCTTTGCTCAAACCCTCTTTTCCAGTAATGAGCCTGAGCATTGTCCAACTCGCTCTTAAGCTTCCATGAACAGCCATGAAGAAAAAAAACATAAGGGTAAAGAAAAACCAGGGGCGGGCTGAGAAATAGAAAGCACGAAGAAGAGGAGAAAAGATTTTGAAAACTTTTTTTTTTCTTTTCTTTTTTTTTTAATAGACAGGACAGTCCAACTCCCACCCACCACAAGATTAGCCTCCCCCCAGGAGAACAGTATAAAGATTTAATTAGCTGACCATTTCTTCATGGCTCGCCATTCAATTGCCTTTTTTTTCCTTCTTTATCTGTATTTCAATATGCCTGCTCTGCATTTTCCAGACCACCTAAAAACTTAAACCTCCCTATTTTTTTTTTTTTTTCAGTGTGCACTTTCCTTTCCTTTCCTTTTAATCTGTGCAGGTCTATGGTGATGGGATGGGCAAGGGGGTGTAACAGCCTAATGTCCATCAAGAATAATGTAAGCTGTTCAGTTTAGCAGCCAAACGAGGAGGATTACACTTTCTAATGAGGCATGTGAAGATTTTTAAAATGTCATCTTCATCCTAAAGCAACAAACCTTCGTCTGGTCAAAATAACTTTAGTCCATTATGGGCTGGACATGAGACCTTTGGGGCGGCTGTGTGGTTTAACACGGAGACACTGACTGGGGAATTTACTTAATTCTCTCGTTGTGGATCAGGCTCACTCAAACGCATCCCACAAACGCTTAATGGAAGCTTTGGCTTCTTTGTCACCTCAAGCATTTACTGTGGAGCTTTTTTTTAATGCAAAGGGAACATTATTCTGTCAGAGGAAGGCTGCAGCCCTGAAGGTTTGTGCCGTGACTGGAGTTTTCTTGGTGGGTGGTGCGTGTCAAAGAATGATCCCCGACGAACCCAAGTTTCTGCGGTTTAAAAAAATTAAATAAAATAAAATAAAAACACTCGTAAAAGCTTTGGACGCTCCGAAAAGAACATGAAAATCTTCATGAAGTGGTTTGAGTAATGCAGCTGACCGCAGTCTGGCTACCTGAGCAGGTTATTAAGTGGGTAATATAAGCTAGTACAGTTGGAGTACAGTTTAAACTTGTCTATAAAGAAATCTTTATTGCATACGTTGTAAAAATATTCTAAAGATGCTCACAGTTGGGAAGACCACCATTTCCAAGCAGAAACCAAAAAGTCCGGTTAAGGTTTAAGGATGAGGGGAGAGCGTTTTGGAGGAGACAGCTCAGCGTGCCTGAGGGCCCGCTTTGTCAATTGAGCTGAGGCAGAGGAAGGGAGAGCGAAGAGTAAAGCAGTGGGGGATTAAAGATGGCGAGAAAGGAGGCATGGTGAAAGTTAGTCCGAAGAAACTCTTTTTTTTTTTTTCACTTTGCATCAAAGCAAAGGCTGGCAATAGAAATAAAAGAGGCAATCTGCATTTCCATGGGCTGCTCCTGACCGCCCAGCCCTCCTCCACCCCCCAAACCTCCTCATCCTACCTTCATTATCCTCCTGTACCTTAGCCAACCACCAGCCACCTCCCTTCCCACCCACACCTTTCTCTTGCGCTCACACAGCAGAAACACTGGAAACTACTCCTCGCTTTATGGAAACCAACTGCAACCCTGTCCTGACCTGCATCTTGCTCAACTTTGACTCCCTTCCAAACTCTTAATAGGGTTTTTCCAACAAAGCAGTTCCAGCTCTTAACCAGAGCTGGCAATGCTAAGAACCAGTTCTGCACCGGTTTCTTTAGAAAACAGCTTGGATTTCCACAACCAGGGAGACAAACTCTTTGATCATAATTGGGCATCAGAGTTGTTTTATATACATGGCAATACCTCTCCTAGGATGAAGGCCAGTTATTAATGTTGCTTTAAGCTACATGTAACATTTTAGAATCTGATCAATGCAATCTGTGCTGGAAAACAGAAGACACAGAAAGGTAGGAAGCAGAGTTTTTCTACCTTACTTCATGAATGACTGGTTAAGATTTAACAATAAAGAAAGCATCTAGAACAGGGGTTTCAAACTCCAGTCCTTGAGGGCCGCTGTGCTGCAGTTTTTAGATGTGCCACAGGTACAAAACGCTGGAATGAAATGGCTTAATTACCTCCTCCTTGTGTAGATAATTTCTCCAGAGCCTTGCTAATGACCTAATTATTCTATTCAAGTGTGGTGCAGCAGAGGCACATCTAAAAGTTGCAGGATACTGGTCCTTGAGGACTGGAGTTTGAGATCCCTAATCTAGAATATGCAGCACATTCGTCAAATTAAAAACAAACAGCAAAAAAGACAAAGGGACGAGAAGCTAATGTGATTTCCTTTTTTTGCTGTTGTTATTATTATACATATAACAACAAGAGTAACTTGGGAGTTAGGAAGTGTGAGGCTCACGCCGCATTGTGATTGGTTGTTGGGTTTTCGTGGCCCCTCCTCCAGCTCCCGATAACCTCGGTTCTTTTCTCTGAGTTGGTACAAAGATGGCACCAGTTGATCAGTGCCAGAGTTGGTATCTGCTGTGATGAAAACACAAAGAACTTCCTGATAAAATAATGCTAAAGACTTTTTATATTTATATTTATATATGTTACCATTCAAGGTTTAAGTCAACTGAATACGCTGCCTCTGAGAGGAAATATATTTAGGCCTACAATCCCTGTGACATTAAAAAAAACCGTACCACACACAAACACGTAACCGCTGTTGTTTAGACACTGGACCTCCCACATGAGATCTCTAAAGATTTGATCTTTCGTTGTCTAAAAGTAAAGACGTGTTGGTGTATGAAGAAAGGTCAAACCACAAATGGAGAACATCTCTGAGACACGGGTAGCCATGGCCGAAATAAGGTTTCCGTGCCCACATCTAGAGAGTCAAACTTCCTCTGGAAGACTTAGGACAAAAAAAATAACATAACCGTGATGCATCTGTCACCACGCAGTGTGGTCTGCTGGTGTGATGTGGTTGGGTGGAAAACACACACACACACACACACACACAAGCGCACGTACACTAGATGACAAATGGCAGAAGAGAAAGTCTGACAGATAAAATACTGCTGAACACCTTCATGCAGAGAGATGTGTTCTCTTTGATAAGAATCTTAATGTGATGCTAAACTGTGAGATATATATATAAATATGATTATAAATATCTCCTCTTCCAACTGTGTTCTAAAAGACCAAAACGATATAAACCTTTTGCCAAAAAAGAGGCAACAATATCTTATGCCAAACTGACATTATTTTAAACTTACAAACCAGATTGAGTGTTTTTTGGTTTTTTTGTCTCTGTTCTGCAACATAATTCTGCCACTGTTCCTTGTTTCACTATGATGTTTTTAATGGCTTTCAGGAATGGACCGGCTTCCTTCTATTCCCGGGAAAACCAGCCGGAAAGAATTTTTGAACTGCAGGACAACTTGGAAAATCCAAGTAAAAGTCCCTTTTCGGCTCTCTTTTGGTTTCACTATTACATCCCCTGACTTCTTGCATCCACAGTGCAGAATGAAGGAAGCACATGAAAACACACTCACATTAACCTCTCTGTTTAGACAACAGCAGGATTTGGAAGATATGGATGCGCTTGTCCAGATTTCACGCTCTCCTGCTCAAACAATAGAAGTTTTGACCTTCAAGTTTCTGAGCCACGATGAATGAGTCTCTCTCTCAAAATAAAACGAAGCCCCCTGCTGTGTGCAAGTCATCTTTTGTTTTTTGTCTTTGTCTTTCTCCACATTTCTGAATTTTAGTTCCTCCCCCCGCCGTCTCTGTGAGTTGAAATGTTTCATGCCAGAACGCGATGGTTGGCATCGCTTCACGGCAGCGGCAGTTTTGGTTTGGCGAAGAAAGCAAGCCTGTCTGTTATAGTAATTATCAGTTAGTGGGGAGAAAAAAAAAATTGCTCAGCTAAATTGTTCTTCTTGTATGTAATCATAAACACCTGCTTTGCGGTGGGCTCAACCTGATTGCTGGGCTAAAGGCAGAGCGGAAAAACAACATCAGCTGTACCAACTAAGAAAACAGGGAACAACTAAGCAGGAAGTCTCTGAGAAACTAGAATCAAGAATAAAGTTTATTAGGGAAAAAACAAAACAAAAACAGTTCAGGCTATCCCCTGCATTGATAGTATAAAGGATTTATGATGGTGACAATGTCTGAGTCGACCTGGAAGTAACCTCAGTGACAGCGCTCGCACTCGAAATAGACGCAACTTAATAAATATCACTCAGCATTCTGAGTGTGCCGCGTTTCTTCTTGGCTTCGCTTCCATTGGCTGAGGTGTGCCGATCCCTCGCATCGTACGAAACCTAAGAATGGGCAGGAAGTCAAAAGACAGATTTACTGTTCGCTTTAAAACAAGGCCGAGCTTGTTGTCTTATTCATTTGTAACTCTGTGCGCTATGTAAACCACATTCTCTTTGCTTCCAAGGAAAGTGAATGCCATAAAAGAACACTCTGTTTTACTGTGCTGACTTTGGTCTTTGAGTGGTCACGTACAGTGCAGAGAAAGCCATTCTGACACCCAGGAAATTCATCTTTTATGGCAATGGCGTCATCTCCGACTGAAAACAAGTCTAAAAATACAACCTTTAAATCTTGTAGGATTTCACAAGGTCAGGACACAGAGTAAGAGATATTTGAGCATTCCTCCATGCACAGGAAGTGTTGATGATGCAAAGCACTCTAATGTGGTTCCCGTCATCTTTAGAAGTAAAAGTAGGCCCATGGCATCGTGCTTAACAGTAGACCGGAACTGCTTTTAACCTATTCATATTTTGATTCATTGACAATCAAGTCAAACGTGAAGTTTTGAAAACTTTACGTTTACTTCTGTTATTGTAGGACAGAAAAGGTTGTTTTTTTTTCTTCCTTTTTTTTCTGGCATCACTTCCAAGCAACTAGTTAGTATTTACGTAGCATTTGCAGATTTGGTTTACTGCTTTTTGCATGTCCCTTCCAGGGGTGCCAGTAAAAAATATGGTCAGTACTGCAACTTACACAGCTGGTTTACTGTAAGAACTGCGGCCGAGATAATAGCATTAGATCCGAACATGAGCAAAGAGGAGAAGAAACCAAGCATTAATTTTAGACATGCAGATATTTAATACTATAAAAGTGCAGCTTTTTGAGCAGATATCACAAAGTCGTGTTAAATAAATGGTTTTTCCGACACTTAAAAGCAACATGTTGTTTGGAATCTTTTTTTTGTTTGTTTGTTTGGTTTTGCTGCTTGGTTCTAATAAATCATAGCTGACCAAATCATTTGAAGTGAAACTACTCCCACATGCTTTCACTTTATTCTAGTTTTGGCCCTGTTCTATTTCTCAGTTTCATACAGAAACCTTTCCAGCAGCAGGCAAAAAAAAAAAAAAAACAGGATAATGTGTCCATGCAGCTTATGGACCGTGACAACAGACGGTCCTTCGAAACCAAAACTTTTAAGTTATCAGGAAACAGACCTGAAATCAGAAATTCAGATCATTTTTAGATTTTCGAGATCTAATGTTGTACCAGCTCATGGAAAAAGGGGGAGAAAGAGAAAGCAGACAAACCATCGTACTTAGAGACGAAGAGTTTCACCAGCAGGCAAAAAAATATATATAAATCAGTTCTGCACAGCTGGGAGCAGTTTGAGAGAAATGTGGGCTGTGATCAACACAGTTTTGGATTTAATAATTCAAATTGGAGGGATTACATGAGTGGAAAGACAAGTACACCTCCTTGCCTGGCTTTCCCCCATCCTTGTTTAACTAGGCCTCTATAAACAGGACCGTACTCCCTCCAGAACCCCCACCTCCTCCCCCACCCTGCTTACCCTGTGACCCGTTCCCTGCATCACTCACGGGTCATCAGCAAGAAGAAAGAAGGATTTAACGGCCAACTTGGCCCGGGAGGGCCCTCAGAGGAGGGGGCCTTGCACGTCTCAGCAAATCCAAACCTTCGTCTCACTCCCCCCTCTCCCCCTTCCCCCACAACCTACCCCGGTTTCCTCCCGCTGTGCTTTTCTTTTCCCACTAAGGAACGGAGAGAAAACATCGGCCCTCACTCCTTGGGTTGATTATTAGGGCTGGAGAGCACGTCTGTCAAGAGTTCAATGATGAGGAACAGAGACACCGGCTCCCACAACGCACCATCTTGTAGAGGCATGGCGAACGACCTCTGTAGGAAAAATAGCTTCAAGGCGTTTTCATGCTTATTCACTTTCTTGCTGAGAAATGGGAAAAAAAAGAAAATCCTACCATGCATGAGCCTGTATGGTAGAAGGTAGGTATGTACAGAAACTGGAGGCAGTAGCTTGTTAGCTTAGCATTAGACCTGGGGAAAAAGGAAACAGGAGGCCTGATTCTGTCAGTCAGAACCTTGCTCAGGATTCCTACACACATTGTCTGGGAAAGTATGGAATGTAATTAATCCAGTTTCGCACAAGTATGGAAAATAAAATAGACTATGAAAAGAAATATATGTAATTCTGAACTCTATTCCCTATCCCATTCTCTAAAAGTTTCATCCATTCTCTCCTTATGGTCTAGTTTCCTCAGGTACCATATTTAAAGGGGCAGCATTATGTATTTCTAAGGCATATAGTGGGATTTCATAGCACAGTTGCGTAACTATGGTACCTCCAGCTGTACATCTCAAAAGAAATATGACTTTGAAATTGGGTTTCTGTCTCTTTAAAAACTCCTGCTCTTTCTGACACTCCACTTTCAACAAGCCATCACAACATCACTCCCCTATTGACCTTTCAACAACATTTTTACCAGAGTTTCACTGAGAAGTGGCTCGCATAAGGAGCTCAGCGGATGCACCAGGTTTTCCACCAGGTGGGTTGCTAATTGAGCGTGCTATTCTGGAGGGGCTGAGTGGGGGCGTCTGCTCTTGAAGCTTGGAAGCTCGTCCTATAAGGAGGAGCTGCGTCTTGAAGGCGGAGCTAGGCCCGCCCAGATGTTTCGCACAGCCAAACGGTTGCCATGGGAGATAAAAGGATTTCTCAAACAAGCTTGAAAGAATGAAGGCAACACTTTAGGTACGGTTTTTGATGAGGGAACAGCGTAATAACTTTTACTTTTATTTTAAATAACGCTGCCCGTTTAATCCTGGACAACTGCTGAGACTTCATCCTTAAATTTAAATTCACATAATTACCATTTTTCTCTTGCAATAAAAAAAAAACAAAAACAAAACTATCAGAATCTTGAAGCTTTATGGCGTGCCGAAAGTGATCATTCAAATCTACTGTACACTCGACTGCACAGCCTGTGTGACACCGTGGTGGTGGAAAGGTAACAGAGTTTTATGGTGTATTTACACCACAGACCATAGTGCCGTATAATCCTGCTCATGCTTCCCTCACCAGGAATGTGAGTCACACAGTTTCTTCCTGCAAATCAGTGGGGGGGACTTAGCAGGCCCTGCTAGGTAAAATAAGAATTTGGGGAGTGAAATTATGTTTTGTTATCTAAGGAAAGGGACTAAGAGATTAAGGGATCAGGCAGGAAATCACAAAAGCAATCCCATCTTTTTTCTTTTTCTTTTTTCTTCCAAAAGCGCCTCATGTCAGCCATTGTGATGGGAAGCCTTAGGAGGCTTTTTGTTCCTTCCAGGAGTCCTCAACTCATTGCTTCACTTCTGAAGCTGCGCTGGCCAAGTGGGGAAGTAGGAGGGTGGGAGACGGGGGTGGTGGTGGTGCGATTTTGCCTCTGGGTGGGGTGGAACGGAGTGAGGGACTTGTAGGATTCTTCTGGTTTGATCAATAACCCTATTAAAGACTAATGAATTTGGTGGAGGCAGACTCAATTTGATTGTGAGGCTTTATTTGAACATGGCAGGAAGCAGCAGCAGCAGAAATACATCAAAGGGAGGCTTTGTGAAGAGAGGACCAGATTAGGGCCTCTGACGCAAAGATGGACCCAGTGAAGGGGAGGCGATGAACACACACACACACACACACACACACACACACACACACACACACACACACACAGAGAGAGAGCTAGAGAGAGAGCGAGATAGACAGAGAGAAAGAGCCTCAGCACGCAGGCCAACACACTGCAAAGGCATTCAATCTAATTCCACATTTTCCATTCACTTTCATTGGATGTCTACACGCACTGCTACCCAGAGGCACATGTGTGCACTAACCCAGTTGCACAAAAACACATGAATGCTCAACGAGATGCATATTTACTGTGAGGGACCAGCAGATGGTGGAGCAATATTAATCAGTATATAAATCTCAGTTAAAAGAAGGATGGCATAAACAACTTAAATCGTGCTTGACAAGTTATGAATAATCAGGCAATTTCTTTTTTTTATTATTATTATTATTTTCAATAGCACTGGAATGATTTTAATTGTCTTTCCATATCCTGCTGGAACATGTTCAGACAGCATGTCACAACGGCATTTTTATTTTATTTATTGATTTTTTTTTCAGAAAGTGCGATACAGGGTGCTATCCAGTTGCTGTCATTCTGTTTAAGACCTTTATTTGGAAGTAAGAAATAAATGTATTTAACAACTTTTCAGAGACTCTTCTTCCAGAATGTAAAAAAAAATGGCAAATCTAAAAACTTTTTCTGGTGTTATTTAAAACTTTATGCGACTGAAGGAGTTATTGTCTCACTTTTCTCAACAGGAAGCACTCGGAGTCGACCTAGTCCTCGTGCAGTTGCCCATCCCAGCTGTTCATCATCACTGCTCCATTTGCACAAGTATGTTTAGAAATGTATAGATAGCACTATTTTATTGTGCAGAAATTTAACATTTCATTTTGTATTTAAATTTTGTTTATGTTAAGTATATTGTATTTCCAATAATTTCCCAATTCTAGACTCAAACCTTTGCGAAAAGCAGAACTTAAAAGCATGTATGGTTGACCCCTTACAAGCAATTTTTTGTGTAAAATAAGTCAAAAATAAGTTTAATATACTGTAAATTGACATGTTTTCATTTAATGATTTAGATTGTTTTAGTAGTATAAATATAATAAAAAAAGATTTTACAGTTAATTGTTGTTGGTTTCTAAGCAAGGTGTAAAGTTTAAAACCAAACTAGAATTATAAAAAACAGAATTGAGAAACGAAAGGTCATCTGTAACGCCAATTATATTTAGCTACTGTGTTTTTACTTACTCTTTGTCTCTCCCACAACGTTAATCTTTTTTCCAACTGTTTCCATTACAACTATACGTGCAGTACTTCAATTTCGGAAATAAGGTGATGAAATCATTCAGCAAAATCCTATAACTACTTTCTTTGCTCAGGAGATATCGGAGGTGGAGGCAGTTCTGAGGTTGTGGTGTTGTGACGACAGAGTAGAAAGGATTGATTTATTAAGACTGGCTGTTGGGTTTGCCAAAAGCTCTCAAAAGAGGATTGAAAAATGTTTTGCTTGTTTTAAAAACTGTCTCTGGCAACAGTGGGGTGCTGTGTAGAGAATGAATAGAATAGAATTTCATATCAATATTATGGTATATTTACAGTTTTTATTTTAAAAAATGTCATTTCTGGTTCAAAATCCTAAATAATGTAAAATCATTCACACCCTAGATATCTAAGGAGTGGAGAGCGTGCTTGCTCTAGATTCTTCTTCTGTTGCTTCTTGTTGAAGAAAGTCAGATTTTCTCTGTAGTGACATCTACTGTTCAAAAGGAGAAAAACAATGAGTTTCGTGTATTTAAGGCAGCAGGTAGTAAAGGATCTTTTTATTTGTATGTCTTATAAAAGGTTTGCCATAAATGGCATCCTGCTTTTTTTTTCTTTTTTTTACATTTTTCTTTAAAGCCCAGAAAGTTGCCCTTTCAGCAGATTCTCTGTGGATTTTCTATGCACAATTATTTACAAGATTGAGTTGGTCTATCACTTAAAAGTTCGCTCAAGTTACCTTGAAGTGTTTTGTTATGATGTGACAAAATGTGAAAAGGCTCAAGTAAATTCTTTTACAAGACCCATTAACCTCCTCTGAGTCACTAGTTCTATATTTGAAGGGCTGATCTGTCCCACACAGTGGTTTGATTACTGTGACCAATGTGAATCAAATGGCAGCAGGCAGATGATGATGCATAAATATAACCTTTGTTACAAGTCTTAGGGTATGAATGCTATCCCAAGGTAGTTTGTATAGCTAAATCAGAAACCATTCACACGCGCACACACACACCCCACATCCCCATCCTGCCCACTCCCCTCCACCCCTTACTTTAACGATGCCCTGCTTCCTAATAAACTTTTGTGGTGTTTGGAATCCATTAGGAGCAATATCCCACTTCTCAAAACATCCTGGCTCATTCTGGGGGGAGAAGAGCGAGGAGACGAGAAGCCCTGAGAGGGGAGGGCCTCAAATTTCCATTTCTATTGAAGGCAGATGAAGGAGATTTGAGCAAGGCTGTGGAGTCTCATATGATGGAGAGAAAGAATGCCGTGAGAGTCGATCTCAGAGGTGTCAGAGGAGAAACACCGAAGGGAAGATGCCATGTTTAAAGGTTTTTGAGTAAACCTACGACGCTCTGCTCTCTGACTGGCTTGCTGCAGAAATCTGGTTTACGTCATCACCTCCTCGTGAAAAACTGCTTGGCCTCAAGAACCAGAGATCAAACCAACCAGCCAAATGGAACAATGGAACATTCCTCAAATAAAACAAATGAACCGTGCAGGTGCTGAATCCGTCCTTCAGATGGCGATCATAAATCTGTTTGGAGGCAGAAAGCTGAAACTTTTGTTGTGTTTCTTGGTAAGTGTCTAAATTCCTTCCTCAGAACAAACACAAAACACAACTGTAGCTCAGCAGCTGCTTGCAAAAGAAACTGGCTGAAAGAGCTTTTACTTTCCTATTCTTCTTTTACTATCCAACATTCGCCCTTGAAACTTACACAGGTGTTGTGAGGTCCTTCTTCAAGCCGCTCTTATGCTCAGAACCATTCCCACTGTATCAGCTCTGGTGGGTGTTTTCCTGTACTAAGCAAACCTTTAATCCAATACAGATATCAGGCACTCGAGTGTCGCAACAATTGTTCCCTCTGTGTGAAAGTAAGCCGCTATCTTAAAACACTAGAGCTGCGAGACAAATGTGTGGCAGAGTGCCAGAAGTGGGAGGCACGGGAGTGACGGGCCTGAGATTACAGACAAAGCAGAAGTAAACAGCGCCTTCAGATAAAAAAAAAAAAAACATTCGGGTGTACTTTTAACAATAGTTCTTTCCTGGCAGGGGCGCAACAACAAAGGGCCTTCCTGTATGCGCACCCTCCTGCATGCGCCCTGACTTCCCCAGGACGCCGAGACATACAAATACATCAACACTGACCCTATGTGCTACTGACCCTTGACATCTTTGTGGCTTTCTAGCGCTGAAACACTCTTACTTCAGCAGGTTACATAACAGGGTTCTGTGTTCAATATGGATTCAGTTAATTGTGACATTTTAGTCATAAAAGTAACTCTGGAAGAGGTGTTAATCCTGACGGATGACATGCTTACTCAATTGCTATTTTCAAACTTAGTTAAAGATGACGAATGCAACATTCAGAAGAAAATAGTTTTTCTTTTTTTTTTTTTTTTTTTTTACGTATTACTTAAAGCTGTCACTGACAGTATTATATCCTCCATCTGCTCTCTGTGCTGCTACTGCCGTCTGAAGAAACACACCGGTCCTGGTCAAAAACCAACAATTAAAGCTAGGAGGAGGGACTTAGCGCTGTCAATCAACCCAGGAGGTCCGCGCTGCTCAATGTACTAGTGGCGGAGAAACAACTTACTGTTACAGAAAAACTGTTTATCCTACGTCGTCATGAAGCTGTTGCACAGGCATGATTAACAGCGTTAAGACCCTCCTTCTGGCTCCGACTTGTCGTTTCTAGTTAGCACTGGGTGAAGGAAGAGGAGCTGGATTTTTTTCACAAATCATCTGCCTCATATCATACTGTCTAGACGTAGTTGGACATAGTTTTATTTTATTTTACATGTACAAATCTGACACCCCTAAATAAAATCCTGTGACCTGGTGAATGAGAGTTTGCCTTCCTTGCAATTAAATCTCTGCATAAGTACAGCTGTTCCTTAAAGGCTTTAGAAGTTTTGTTTTAGAGATAATAAGTGAACAATTGCACTTTTCAGTTGATCATCTGAAAATGGAAATTGTATAACCCAACTACAAACTTACAAACGTTTGTAGTTGGGTAAAGAGAGCAGTAATCTCATAATCAGACAAGACACAAAATGCTTTGTGAGGCAAAAAAAAAGTCTATAACTTTTTTTTATGTTATAGAAAAAAAAGTTGGTAGCATAAATCGAATTCATCAGGAACCTCAATTGTGATCCGCAAATCAATGCGGTTGGGTGAAATTTGAATATTTCTTTCAAGAATATGAATAGCAAACAATATAACAGACTACAAAATCATAATAACAAAAGCAGCGCAAGAGGATTCAACTATGTTTGACCAAACGTAGCTTGTAGCAACGTGAAAAGCAAGCAACCCTCCCCTCACAGCTCCAAATTAACACAAGTTGTGCTCATTCCCACTCTGGTTTATTGAATCCTGCTTGACTCAGCTCCCTTCAAAGCAGCGCAAAGATCCCAAGAGGCAAACAGCTATCTAAAGAAGGAGTTGCAGATCAGACCAGTTAACAAATTCATCATGTTTGTCTTGTTTTTATAAGTCCTGGCAACACACTTTCAGATGAAGTAAAAAAACACATTTGTGCATGGCACGTCTCGGCAGACCCTCGAAAGCCGCTTTCCTTCTAAATCATGACCATAAATGACGCCTGCGCTCGGACTGCTTTTATGATTCGCACTGAGGAGGCGGGGGGCAGCAGAGAGAGGGTGGAGGGTGGGTTCTGGGGATCATAAAAAGAAAAGAGAAAAGGAGAACACAGGACTTGTGGGTAATTGTGGCTCAGAGTGGTGGGAGAGGGAGCGTATGGGAAAGGCTCTGAGGCCAGATGTGTGAGGAATGTTCTGGCTGCTGCAGCACACAGAGGGCGGATGGATGGGTGGATGGATGGATAGATGGGATGGGGGCGGTTTGGAGGGCGGCTGTGGTGCTGGAGGTGTGGGGGTGGGAGGGAGAGAACCAGTCGAATTACACAGCCTGCAGATTGTTAAAGAGCTGTCAGGCCTCCAGCGTTCTACTGTGTGTTTCACATCATCTCCAGAGCAGCTACAGCCTGTCCTCTCAATGGAAAGAAAGCAAGTTTCTTTGGTGTTCAGGGGTTTTACACTTTTCCCACAGTAAAGTTCAATCCAATCACTTCTAAGCTTTTTCAAGGTAAGTTTTCAAACTTTTCCTGACCCGCACCGAAGAGATTAAAGCAGTACAAATGAACTAGAGAAGACCGTTTCAATTCACTATGAAGTGATGTCATTTATTACTGTTATTGATAATGTCAGCAGGGAAAAGATAGGCTAAAAATAATAACAACGTTTTGTGTTTTGAAATGTCTGTCTCACACACACCTTATACACCTGACTGGTCCAAGAACAAAACAGAATGCACTGGATTAATCTGAAAAAAAAACTCTCCCAATTTCAATAATGTTGTTTTAAGCCTACCTTTAATTCAATTACACAGTAAGACATTGACCCATTAGGAATAATAATTCATTACATTCAAACAATCCAAACATAAAGGAAGATGATCTTATTCAAATAAAACACTTAAAAAAAATCATCCAAAGATCTCTAAAGAATGTTCTCGCTGGGTTTTCTTTTACTTAGAAAGTAGAAATAATCATAGTAGTTGTCTCTACACAAAAAGTAATGGACATGTTCATGCTGCCTTCGGGAGAAATCATTGAGAAAAGTTCAATTTGGCCCATTTTGATGGCAAATATCAAGGTTCCTGTTTGGAAAATCTGGACAAGAGGGAAATTTTACCTACATGTATTTCTAAGGTTGATTGGTATGGAGACAAAATATATGGAGAAATATTTGAATTTCTAAACTTCAGTTCATTTACTATTGTCTACTTTTTCGGGCCATCCGTCCATCTAATCACTCACCAATAAATATATCAAACCCCCCTGTTTGTTTGTCCATTCATTTGTTGCTCCTTCCATCTACAAATCCTTCACTTCATTCATCAGGTTTTCCATTCATCCATCCATCCTTAAAGCCCAAACATTGGACAGTTTTATGGCATTAATTAATAGAAAAATGCCCTATTCATTTATTAAAAATTGGCTGAGAAAAGAACCGAACTCTCTGGAAATTAGAGTTTGGAAAAGTCTGGACTTCTGACATGAGAAATGTGTAGGAACCCTGGTGTTTGTACCAAACCACCGACCACAGCACCAAACTTTAAAGCTAATCCATCGTGATCATTCCACAACCTCAAAACTTGGGCATGTGCTCAGAGCCTACCCACAATGCACCTGGTGAGCTCAACCTGCGTCACGGGTAGATAGCAAAGCAAAAAAGAAGCGATGGGAGAAAGGGGGGAACCGAAAGAAAGAAAAAAAAAAGAAAACACCCTCCATCTGCTTCCCATCATCTTCATCCATCTCCCCCACCCCTGTCAACCAGACTCTTTCTCCCTCTCTGTTTCATGCTCTGCCTCGCCAACTCATCCAGCCCTCCACCACCACAACCACTGGAGCTGCGGCATGGATAAATAGTCCCCAACAGCTGGGTCTGACTTTTGACCAGGACCACCCCTCCAGACAGGACCAACAACACTGCCTTTTCTTTCCCACCACAACCACTACCACCACCTCCTCTCTGAGTGTGTATCCTGTGTTTCAAAGACGAAGCCGAGACAAGTCAGAGTCTTTGTTTATGTTATGATTTATTTGAGCTTGTACATTACGGCTCTGTTCATTCAGATTCATTACTCGGGCATTTCATAAAAGGCCCTCTGACTGCTCTGTCTGACCTTGGTGAAGGTTTGTTTACAATCCCAGACTTGCAAAAAAAATAAATCCCCCAAAAAACAGGGATTTGAGGTATGATCATTCGACAAAAACCTATTTTCCATGTTTCCTTTCAAATGTTTCAGGACTATACACAAATACACCCGAGCCTTGCACGGCTCCAATAAATTCTTGATTGTGCCTTTAAGTCGAGAGCGTGTTGTTTGTTCAGCTGCTCGAGGGCCTCGGAGAGAAACCCGGGGAGGCCGCGGAGAATTCATACCTTCTATTCATCACAGAGGAAGGGGAGGAGGGAGGAGTTTTAGGACGAAGAAAGAGCGAGGAAATGAAAAGACAAGAGCCTGTTTCTCTCCCCCCTCCTTCTCTGCTGAGTAAGGAAAGAGGTAAGCTCAGCTTTCTGACAGCTGGGCCGAGAAACCTCTGCTCAAATGATCAACGACTCATGCCTCATTTATGCAACCATTAAGGCACAAATTGCTTCAGATTTGCAGCAATCAATAATGTAAGTTCCAGACTGAACAGACAGAGTCTCTGTTTATCTACAAAAGGATTTTCATCGTGATGCGCCGGATTTTTGTTTCAACAGACACACAGAGGAATGTACTACAGATATGTTGAGTCGACTGAATGCTAGCTCACAGGAAATAGCATCATGGAACCATTATCAATGGGAACACTGGCATCACGTTTTTGTACAACTTTTTAGGACCTTGAAGAAAGCTTACCGTCAGATAAAATGTTCTAAAGCCTTCGTACTTATGAGCAAATGTTTATTATTACGCTACTTACAAATCAGAAGCAAAATAAACAGCATAAACATATCATGTGCCCTTGAGTACCAACTACATCTTGACATCAATGTCTTACTCTTCACAAGTTGACTTATTGCCTTCTTAGGTACAGCTTCCCGTATTTCTTGAAAGTTCATTGAGCTTCAGGGATACAAGCCCGTGCCTGTTAAATCAGCTGATTCCAGAGGTTATGGGATTCAGGTCTGAAGAAAGATCAGGCCACTTTATTCGAGGTACCCCTGTATCCAGCAGCCACTTCCTAATGACGGGACCTCAATGAGCTGCAACATTGTCGTCCATGTTGATGAAATTAGGCCTGTGTTGGGTCACAATGACAGGAATGATGGCATTATTCAGGCAGTATTGGCTTTTCGCTGTGCCATTCAAAAAATGTAGGGCAGTTTTGTCAACACTGTATCATCACCACCACCAAAAGCTTGTTTAAAGACAACAGCAGTTGTGCTCTCCTTGACGTCTCCAACATCGCCGGCGGCCATCTTGTCTACTCAATGTGAACTGACTTTCATCAGAACCAACCAGTCCTTCATCTGGTGTAAATGCTCCCTCGTGGTTTGGTCAGGGGTCCTCGCAGGTCATCTAGAACAAGCTGAGGTAAATAGTTTCCAATGGCCAGACGGAAGACCTCTCTTAAATGTGCATAGAGTTGAGTGGCATTCATCATCTGGTTCCACAAGAGAACTGTTCACAGTGAAGCGGTCATCAGCGTGGGATGTGGCCAAAGGACGTCCACTTTCATACCTTTCTATGACTCTTCCAGGCTCTGTATCTTTGCTGCAGCCTACAGATGACACTCTGTGACACTATGACCTCAGTGGCCACTTCCATCTGAGAACATCCTGTTTGAAGCCTTGCAGACACAAAGTACTGTTGATCAGATGTTAGGTGTTGTCTTGTTCTCATGTCAAAATGAAAGCTGAATGTCTCCAACTTTTTGTAAGTAGTATATTTCTAAAACTAAACAAAAAAGTTAGACGTCAGCTGATACACAGTTAAACCAGACCTGTTACAACTGAAGAAAGGCAGAAAAGCGTAGATGAATAGCAATGCAATAAAATGCAGTTTGTGTCGTTAGAGAAACTTTGCTGTGGTATCATTTTTATGGTTTGGGCCTATTTCGCTCCTTCTAAGTAGAGGTTATCTTTTCGCCACAGAAGAACAGATAAAATCTGAATAATGCTAATGTGACATCTCAGCTGACGTCACGTTTGTAAATCAAAGGTTAGAAGAAGAGCATAACCACAAGTATAAGTACAGAATGACTAAACTGTCTCGCAACTACGTTTAACCTGAAATGACATTTCTACAAAGATGCTGATTATAAAACAAAGCAAATGTGAAGATTTGTGTTTTCTTTGTGTTTATTTTAGGTTTCTGTGTCTATTGAGTCTCCATGTTGTCCTGTCTACCCCTTGATTGTTCCCAGCTGTGTCTCATTTCCCTGATTACTCTCTGTGTATTTAATCCCACCTGTGTTCCTCGTTCCTTGTCGAATCGGTTGTCAAGCTATCTTGTCTTTTGTCAGACGCAAACGGCCATTGTTACCAGTCGCACCAGTTTTGAGCCTTAGCTTTCCGTTCAATCTGTGCTGCCTGGACTTTGGATTATTGTGCTTTTGGTCATTAAATTATCATCATCATCATTTCTCCATAAACTGGGTCAACTGCATCTGCCTCACCTACCGCATGTCATGACAAATGGAAAAAGATGAACAAAGTAGATTAAACACTGTGAAAGAATAAATGTCAAAGACAAAATTTCTCAATTCAAAACTTATTGGAAAAAGAAAGAAATGAACAACTCTGCAGAAGGTATGGTGGAAAATTTGGTACTGGACAAAGTTATTGAACCAGCGGTCACTCTTGTACTTTTAGTTCAGCCAAAATATTCACCCTTTGAAACATATCTTTGGTTGGAAACTTGTATGACAGGCCTTAAAACTATTTGTACAGACCTAACAAAGTGTTCTAAAAAAAAATAATATCCTAAAGAAATGGGAAACAAAACCAGCAAAAGAATGTCAGGATTCCTGAGAATCCTGACATGAGAGATGTCTGTTTCCATAGTGCAGTTGGTCAGAAGTTGTGTATAAAAGCAGAAAGTGAAGCTGATGTACCTAATTAAGAACCTTTTCGTCCAATTGGACAACATTTATTGGAAACTGAAGGTGTGGGGGTGCGGTTGGGAACTGAAGTGCCCAGGTAGAGATTTGGGTAAATAGGTGACACATTGTAAGAGGAAGTGTATTTTTGATGAGGGAATAATGTTACAACATGATATGAGCACCAGATTTTAATCCTGACCATGACTGACTTTCTTTTTTCTTTTACCTCAGAAGAACTAGATCTTGTAAGTCTGTGTCCACCAAATTCCTCAATAACTTTTTGAAGCTACAATTTTCCATGGAGTTTGTAGTGACTTTATGTAAGCTACAAAGTGTAGCTGCTGTTTTATGCCTGCTTGTACAGGTAAAACAAAACATCAAAGCTCATTGGACTAGATAATATGTGATGCTGCTCACAAGAACAAGATAAGATGACATTAAAGCATTTTAATATTGTTGCTACACACAACAAACTTGTATTTTTAAATCAGTCGATTAGCCACAGCGTCACTGGACTTTGTGGATCACTTTCGATCCAACTTAATAACCGTTCGGGGTTAACAGTGCTGAAATATTTGAAAATTTACTTAGACCCACAAGGAGAGAAACACTGAGAAATGATTAGAGCAGTGGATCCCAAAGCGCGCCCCCTATTGATGATAGCAAAGTTGAATATTGTAACAAATAAAAAGTGTATGTTTGAAATAACATGACAGCAAAGAATACTCTTCTACAGTATAGAACTTTTAAAAAAAAAGACAAAAATGTTTCACTGTAAAGATGGTTTGTAGTGTGTTTTGTTGCAACTTGAAGTGTTAAATAAACTTCAGTGGAGTTTGAAAACAAAATATATGTATAGGTTTATGTCTGGTTGAACATTGTGTGTGCCCAGTTGATTTTTATCGTAATCCATATGGGGCCCCAGAAAATCTTTAGGAACCACTGGATTAGAGGAAGATTAAAGAATCATACAATAGTAAAATGTAATTGTCTTGCAGAGATCTGGAGAAGTAATAACAGTCTGGGAAGAGGCCTTAAGCCATGTTCACACTACTGATATTAATGCTCATCAGATTATTATTTTTTTGCTTGCTCAGACAGTCGGGGGTTTTTTAGATTGTTGTTCACATTTCCATTTTAATGCAGCCGTCATCAGATTCCAATGTGAACAGCCTACAGCTCTGAAGTAACCTGAAGAAGACCTGACAACACCACACTGTGTTTCCTGAAGGGAATATGAAGGGCGCACATCAACTGCAGTGTAACAATTTTGAAATTCTGCCTCTAGAGTGAATAAGAGAGAGTGAATCTCCATCCATAATCCGCTCAATGATCACTTTGTGGATGTCACAGTGGGCCTTGCTGCTTCCCACCTGCTTGGGCGCAAAATAGCTAACCTGCCACACTTCCATTCACATCCAGGTTGCTTCGATTTGGGGGAGCATATGAAAAATAACCTGAGACTGAACTGTGCTGTTCATTATGGACCACTAATTGTGCAGTCTGAACATAGCTTTAAAGGGAGCAGAACCGGATTAGCTGGAATCCGAGGTAAGTGATCAACAAGGTGACAATTACAGGCGTAAGGAACAGGTGAGGGTAATTACCTGAATGCGCTGCAACTGTGGTGAAAAATGTGCAAAGACATGGAGGTGTAGTGGCTAAAATGATACAGAACAAATTGAGAAAGAAAGCAGGGAGACGAGTGGAAAGTGATGACTGAAAGAAGCAAATTAACCAAATGATAATCCACTCAAAATACAATCGCTAGAACAACAAAATGCAAAATCAAAGCCCAAGGATTCACTTTAATATCAAGAAACCATAATCATAGTTCAAATTAAAACAACAAGTAGATAGTTCTTTCTGAGACAGGCTTCGATGTCATCATGCTTCCCCATGGCGTTGAGAAATAAATCAAATGATTAAATCAAATTCCACAAGCGAAGGATGATTAAGCCCTACTGCTGCTGTGGAACACGTTCAACCTGAACAGACTGGATTTGTCCTCTACCCGTGATTCAACTCTAGGCTCATCTCCATTCTGCTCCCACTTCCTCTGTCATGATCATGCCTTGCTTCATCCTGTTACTCACTCTAGTTGCAACAGTGCTGCTCCACAACTGTCTCATCAGCACTTTTCACTTCCTCAAAACCCCTTTTAGTGGACTGAAAAACACTGCGGGCTGATTAAGTTCAGATCAGGAAGAAGCCACTGTGGTCAACGAATAATCCCCACCATGTGAACAGTGCTGTGTCTGGAACGGCTAATAAGCCGCGCTGATTCAACAAAATGCTAACTAAGTTCTTACCATTTGCCCGTGTTTTCAGAGTCCCTGCCACAGCTGATACGAGGTTAAGAAACTGGGACAGGCAAAATAAGAAAAGGGCGGGAAAAGAAAACACTCGAAGAGGTAGTTTTGAGAGCCCCAATGGTTTATTACCCTCGATTTTCAGGGGCTGAAATTTCAGCCTCGCTTTGAGGAGAAACTCGAACCGCTGGTCCAGCTGTCCACAGCTTGCCAGGATTGAGAAAACCTCCACCGCACACGTTCTCCCAAACCTAGTCTCTTTTTTTTTTTTTTTTTACCCTCCTCCCTTGCGTCTCCCAGCCAGGTAATCAATAGGAAACCCACACCCAAACACGCTGTGGCTGCCAGAGGAATCGAGACGAGCTGTTGTGACATGAAGGTCCCGCAAACAAATCTGTCACTCGGGCACGAGACCATGTTCTCACTTGTATGTTTTATGTTCTCTATCCCGTTCTAGCTGTGCAAAAAAAAAAATAACATGACCAGGTGGGACGCGATTGGAAATGTTTAAGCTCTTTAGTGCTATTTTTATCAAGCTTTTGTGCATTGACTATTATTTTGAAGGAAGAAAGGAAGAGGTTCTTGAGCAAAACTTTCGTTTTGAGACAACAGATAAAGAACTATTGTTGGGCTGCATGCAAATGGCCAGTTTTATTAGTGAAACCTTAAATAGTCTGTGCGGCAGGGACAAAGCAACAGGCAACAAGTAAATGATTTGTAAGTTCTATAAAAATATCGGGAGTGGCTGACAATTAGTGCTGACAACGCTAACAATAGACTAATCTGAACTGTCCTGCTGTTCCAAGCTAATGGTGTATATTAGCAATCATCTTATATAAATTGTATCTACATTATATCTAGCTAACTTGTGCGCTGTGTCATCTTATGAGCTGCATACATTGTTACACCCCTCTTGTTTAGTGGAATTCATCAAATAGTGATGCTTTTTCACGTCACTATTTGATTTATATGAGGTTCTAACTCAAAACGTTGAGTGAAATCTGCTTTTTCTATCAGGTGGTTGTCATGTTTCGATGGAGACACTCTCCTTTGTTCTCCTCTGTGCCTAGCTCAGTGCAGCGGAAGGCCACTCCGACCTCACAGTGACTCATTATCCAGGCCTCGGTCACACACAGGGAATTAGTGACCTTGGGCACTGGACAATGAGGAGTTGTCTAAACTGCTTGTCTTATCAGTCTCTGGGAAATGTATCAACTGATCTTTTCTAGCCAGACTCTCCCACAGCCTCCTGCAGCCTTGCCTCGGCTTAGATACAAGGAGCGGTGATGTCACCGTGGCATCGAGGACTTTAGCTTTGATCTGGGATTACAACTTTGCCGAATGTCTTCAGTAAATCAAACCGGTTGCTCTGCTAGTTTTAGTTTATTCATCATGCAGCAATTTCCTCTCAGTGCCAGTCTTTTAAATTAGCATGAATCTGATTCAATCATTTGCTCATTGTTTCAAGTCACGTTAAAGTGGCAGTTCAGAGTTTTTGCCTTGATGTTCTCTAAAAAGTTTACGTCTTACCTGCAACAAGTTAATGTTTTGATATAGTAAGTAATAAAAAAAACCAAAACATTTTACTCTGTGCCAGAAACTAAAGTTAACAGGTCCATCATTATACCAGGTTTCTTAAAAATACTCCAGTGTCAAAAACTTCATTTTTCTTTGGATGGTTATTTACAGAATTTGATGATTTGCTATATGGACAAGGGATGTAGGAGGTGGTGTGTTCCCAATGATCTTCCTGTAGTAAACACATAGAGAGAACAGAGAGTAATTCCAATCAGAAAAGATATAAAAAGCAAAAAACAAATAATAATAATAATTCTAACAAAATGTAATTATATTTATTCATACAATTTTCTGAAAGGAAGCAACACTGACTTGTAATAATTTACATTTTCTGTTCTTAGTATGTTTCCCACAGGAAGACAATGGTGGTGCACCACCTCCAACCAGGAGTTTCTGTTTAAATAACTGTGAATAAACTGACATATAGCGTATTAAATACATCTGAATATGGATGCAGGTGAGGCTTTTTGTCAGATTAAAAGTACATTTCAAAAATAACAGCCTTTAGTTAAACATACTTTTGTTCAAACCAACATTTCTGTGCGAAAAATGTGTTTTATTAGTATGATGTAATATTAAATAATTGATTTGTTTTCATGAGCTTGAAGCAGAAAATTATCATGAATAAAAGCTTGAAAACATCAGTCTATGTGCAATTAATTTATATAATGTGTTCCACTTAATGAACTGTGTAGGAGCCATTTATACATTTTTGGAACTTAATACAAAATGTTACTTTGTGTTTACGTGAGTAAAATTTTTTACTCTGCTATTTGAAAAAGATAAGCATCTATAATTGTATTATGCTTAAGCTTATTACATGGTGCCTTTTGATTGGTTATTGACTAATTAGTTTATGAAAGATGAAAGTACTTGCTCACTGTAGAAGTCTGGCACCTTGAGAGTAACAGTCTTTTGACCGTCACTTTCTGTTTGTTTTTAATCTGTTTGCTATTTTTATTTCCTTTTAAGTTCAGTAAAGACTTAAAGATGGCCGTCGGATTCAAGACCTACATTTTTAGAAGAAATGTTTCGCGTACGAAAGAGCTTTAAGGGGCTACACTAGTGAGAGCTAGCCACACTTACAAACTGAATTACTGAAATAAATTAATTTTTAAATAATGTTTCAAACTATTAAATAAGCCTATGCATGTTCCAAAATTGCTCTGAATAAATCTCTAGGCTGATTTTGAGATTGGAGTTGTTTTAAGATAGGAAAAGTTTACTTGGACCTGCTGTTTGCTTTTGCCTCGAAATTCGGACATTACTCCAAATAAAGAAGAAACATGGAGTCTGAAGACTTATCTACTGCAGGTAAGTTATTTACTGCTCTCAGTATTTCAACAGAACCTCACTATAAATATTTTGTCCATTTAAGTGCAGCACAGCAGCTACAGTACGCCATTCATCTTCAGGAGCCATCATTTCTTTTTTTATTATTATTACTCGTGGAGGTTAACCTATATAGAAGAACAAGACAGCCGCCAGATTTAAGGCAGTTGTGCAACATCGAGGATGTCAAGGAAGCAGTTGCTGTCACGTGTTTATATCATCTGGTTGTTGCGACAGACATGTGCATCTTTTTTTTATGAAATATATGACTTTAAAACAACTTCTGCTCCTGCCTGCCCTTGCTCAACTGTGTCAAAAAAGAAAAAAACAACAGAGTAAACCAGTAGAGTAAGGCTACTGGTTTATTAAAATTATGTAAATCTTACAACATAACACTAAGAAGTCAAAAATGCGTTGAAGAAACTATGTCAGCTATTCAATTCAAAAGAACCAAATTTAGATTTTTTATTTGTTTGCTTGTTGCCAATTAAGTTTTAAAAATCGGATGTTTTGGGCAGCCATTTGTAGAGCCTCCTTTTGCTTCCACTCTGCGTGTTCAGTGGGTATGTTTCTACCGGCTTTGTTAATCTAGAGGCTCAAGTTTTTGTACTTTTTCACAGAATTGCTTGAATTGTAGCAGCTTTTCAATTATATTTCGGTCTAAATACTTTAACATGAACTATTTCCTTGTATCTTGGGCACCCCTGTTCAAGTATTTTGCAGGTTTTTCTCAAAGATTGTCCCATATTTCCACCGATTGTCCCATCAGCTCTGGCCAGCTTCTCTGTCCCTGCTGAAGAAGAGCATCTTTAACATCATGATACTGCCACCACCGTGTTTCACAATGGGAATGGTTTGTTCACATAAGTAAATTATGCACAAGTAGACTTTGCTCACTATTTAGGTGACTTTTGAGGACAATTGGTCACACTGGATTATATTTTACCAAAGGGAAAGTATGGATAAAAAATGTGTTTGTAAAAATAAAAAAAACAATGCATTACTTCTTACTTATGTACCACATAAGTAAGTCTGGGTGTGACACATAAAGACCTAAAAACATACATCAAAGCTTGTGGTCCACGTGGTAAAATGTAGAACACTGTAAAAAAAAAAAAAAAAACAGTAAAACACATTACAAAATACTCAGCATGCGTTTTGTTGTGTTGTTTCGTCCGTGCGTCCAGGACTTGGTTGTTGAGCGAAGCGCTGGACTCGAGCAACAATATGGACGGAGGAAGCGTGAACTGCAGAGCAGGAAGAAGGCTCATTGGCTAGCAGATGTTTCAGCTTTTGGGGTTTTGGCTAGAAAAGAGCAATTAAGAGCTCCCCTTAATGAGGCTGGCAGCCACCCTATAAACTGTCTGGTTCAGTGAAAGAGTTGCTCATTAAGAGAAACATTCCCCCACCCAGCCCCTCTTTTTGGCGCTCCCCTCGCTTGTACAGGAAGTAATGGATCAGACTTTTGAAAAATTGTATGCCATCTTCAGACAAAGCAACTTTTTCTAAACGTCTGACTTTGCTCCCACCAACTCGTCTGTGTGCGCTTGCAAGCCTGTGTGTGTGTCCCGATTTTCGTCCACGTTCGCCGAAGTGTTTGTTGTGCGCCTGGCTTGAGCCGAGTGTGGGGAAGTGATGCAGATTTTCCATGAGGCAGCTAACTATGCACCTCCAGCACTAAAGGCCACAACAGTCAACAGAACATTACAGATGAGAATGCCGAGATTAAAATACCAAACAACCCAAATAGGGGCCAGATCCTGTTTTCCCACCCTCAGTTTCTGTTCGCCATAAACTTCTAATTTAGCTAATAAAGAGCAAGCACCAGAAAAAGAACCCCGGAGAGCTGGCTCGCAGCTGCTTGTAACAAAGCCGTACACAAGCGCTGATTTGTTTGTCACCCTTGCGTTTCCAAATCAGAACTCCACTGACTGATGGAAATCATATTCACTCATGAACTCTACAGCCAGAAATGTAAGTTGTGTCATGCCGCACTTTATTGAATATTTCATTGGTGCAGTTCTCTGGAGTTTGCGATCCCATAATTGAATCTTTTGGCTTCAGTTACACAATAAATATCTAGTTATGTGGCTGCGTGATTTGGCTTGATTCACTGCACATTTCCAGAAACGAGAAGAACGCTGAATTGAATGGGTCCAGCTCTTGAAAAGAGTTTCTTGTTTATGCTGCTTTCTTGCACATTTTTACATTTTCTTCTGTTAGAACCACAAGCTTCAATGCATCTTAGATTTTATGTGACACATTCGCACAAAGTAGTACATGAAGGAAGGAAGACAGACATATATTTAAAAAAAAACGTTAAAATAAAAATTCTAGGTCCCCTATATGCTGATGCACCTAAATAAATGACTCTCCACTCCAGACTTAAGACTTTTACATCTTCAACAGTTTTTCAATCTTGCAATCAGCAAGTCTCACAATGGAAAATTCAGCGTGATCTGCGGCGTGCTCCTCCATAAATAAAGCTAAACAAAAAGTTCAGTTTTGGTCTCCTCTGAATATAACATGTTCTTCCATGTTTGTAGTATCCCCAGCAAGGCTTGTGGTAAACTATGAAGGTGAACTTCACATGGAGGTTTTCTTCTTGCCACTGTTCCATCAAGACGAGAAAGTGGAGTGTGGGACATGTGGTTGTCCTGTCAGCATACACTTCCACCTGAGCTGCGGATCTCTGCAGCTCCTCCAGAGTTAGCGTGTGAATCTTGGCAGCTTCTTTGAATAAACCTCTTTTTGCCACGATTCTCAGTTTAGGTGGGTAGCAATGTTTTTGTCACGATCCTGGGGCGTTTTATTTTTTATCCTTTGTGGTTTATTTATGTTCAGAAAGTCTTGCCATATATAGCTTATCATTTTTACTTTATGGTTTTGCCGTATATATTCATCCCTTTATGTTTAGGTTCTTGTGTTCTGTCATTGGATTGTATTAAGGGGGAACCAAAGTAAAGACATGAAATGCATGCAACACAATTCAGATATTTATTTTTGAAACACTTCACAGCTATTGCTCTACTTTGAGCTGGTCTGTTGCATAAAATGCCAATAAAACAGATTAAAGTTAATGTGACAAAACATGAAAACATTCCAATGGGTATAAGTAAAGCATTTTCAGCTGTTTTTTTTTTTTTTTTCCTCAGGTCTTATGTGGTCAGGTGACCACACAAAACTAAACCAAACCAAACCACAGGATTAACTGATTACCTGAAAAAATAAACACCAAATCAATCCTCCCATAGAACAACAAGGGATACCGCTCTCACACAAGGCCTCCCCAGTATCTGGTGGGGCCTTGTCCCCGGACCCCGTCTGGCATCAGGAGGACTTGGCACAAGGCGCCCCATTGAGTCCTGACTAAAACTAGGTCATTTGCAAAGCTCCCGCTGGACACGCGCGGCGGAAAGAAAATAAGCGCGGCGATGAAGAGAGCTCGACAGGAGGCGGCCAAGCTTCCTGCGAGGGCCACAGAGGGATGCTGAGAGCGAGGTTAAGATAATGCGGAGCTGTGATAATGCACTGGCGTTTTCGTAAACTCGAGGTTGCCTTCCATGTCATCTCCGAGTCTTCCTTTCATTGTTCCAGGCTTACCGTGTGATGTGTTCGTCCAAGTTTCGTCCTGCTGAGTTCAATGATATTTACCCTCCTCACCCCAACAGCCATATTTAAAATCGTGCAGGAATCCCAAATTGTTTTTATAAATCACTCTCTTACCGAGGCAGACATTGCAAACAGGCCCTGGTTGACGTCTGATGGCAATCATAACTTAGAGAAATTATCAAGCAAAGCCGTACAACCCACGACTTGACCTATTGTTCAGATTTCTCTCTGAAGCCTGCAACAGCCGCACAGCACACATGTTGTTGTCATCACCGCCAGGACGGGCCTTCTCGAAATATCTGGTAGAAACCCCAGGCACGCAGGAAGCGAGAAAGAAAAAAAAAAAAAGCACAGATGAGAAGCGGGAAATCAGGTGACTGGAGTTTTAATTGTTTTTTTCCCCTTGTAGTGTTACAGCAGCAGAAACACACTCACTGGAGCCAAACACAAATGCACCAAAAAAAACAAAAAAAAAGGCACAAGCTTAGATCTGAAAGGAACCATGTCCACCAGCTCCCTCCAGCCTCCTCTCCCTCCCTTGGTGAAAATCCTGAAGTTCTCCGTCAACAGTCCATGGAGTTATGGAATCGATCCCTACCCCCACATCCTCCCTTCTCCGTGCAGCTTCAAGCGTATGTCTGCCAGATGTCCAAAGCAGAGAAAGGGGAATATGAAAGCTGAAGCTGAAGACTGCCAGAGGTGTCTTTTATGAAAGGAGTTAATATCCTAATGATATAACATAAAAGATGGCATCAGTTTGTCGAGAAGCAGTGCCTCCCCTTTCCGCATTAGAGTCTCTTCGGGATTGCTTTTTGGAAAAAAAACAAAACAAAACAATGATTTTCCTTCTTCCATTCAAATAAACTGTCCTATTTTTAAATTACATTAACATTCGTGAAAAAGAAGTAACTTCTAAGTTTATAAAAATACCCATTGTTCAGTGAAAATGCCTAAACTCCTTTGTTGAGCTATTGTGCGTTCCTGTAAACCGCATACATGTGAGGGGAAACTCGAGCCCGTGATTTGACTTGAGTTATACCATGTAGCACACATTGTATACAGACCCCGCTAGATGGATATCTACCCCTAAGCCCCTGGAGTATTTCAGTGAATAGATGAGGCGGAGGGTAGACAGTACCTGACATTTAGTCAGTACTGCAGGAAAGACAGGCCATTGTCTTTGCTGAAATGAGAGACTCGGCCACAGAAGGGCGACTGGGGGAGAAAGAGGGCGGTGTAAGACAACCTGATATCAATCTAATGAAATAATAGCAACCGCTCTGAAGTGGATATCTGGGATATCTTGACTTTTTTTTTTTACCCCATTGTCAAACCTGTTCTTCACCTGGGGAAGGGCCCGGACACGAGAAGGACGAACTCAGCCACACAAACTTGCTTTCACTGTCTCTAAAGGAGATGCCAGGTGAACTACAGAAGTCAGAAGTTCACATAACGCTAATCACGGGCAAGAGAGGAGTTTTAGATCCTGGGGTTTTTTAATGGGATATTTAAATTCTCAAGACATAACCCCTCCACTAGTTTTTGATGAAATGTCCTTTAGTAAGCTGTAGAGAAACCTCTTGCTTTTGGAACCTCGGTATATATTCTTACTGGACATTTGACCTCACTTTTTATCAGAAATCATATAAATTGGTTGTTTATTTGTGTCTATTGACCAATTTTTTTAAACTGGACTACACATTTTCAATTCGAGGATTCAAGGATTTTTTATTGTCAGACCACCTTATTGTCTGTGGTACTAAATTTGGACTCAGGTCCCAGATTAACAAATTTACTACACACACAAAAAAAAAAAATAAATAAAAATAAATAAATATATATATATATAAAGTAATTTATGTGATGTATAGATATGTGTGTGTTAAAGTTAGGGGCATTCCTACTTTAACCCTTTCTGAACCAGTTTTTATAGATTTTTGTGATTTCTATGAACTTGTATTCAAGTTTCAACAATGTAGATGTTGTTTTCATGAAGTTAAAGACTGTGACGGTAGCTGCTTTTGTCACCTGTATGCACGGCGGTGGTAGCTTCATGCTGAGGGCCTGTGGTTCTGGTACATGGCACAAAGCGGATGGAATGATAAACGTTTAGTCTTCAACCTCACATCAAAACGCCACATAAAAACATTTTGACACAGTTGGGTGATCCAACAACTCTGAGATCCCAAACACACATCAAAACGGTTTATTAGAATGGAAACATCGGGCTAGCATTAAGAGTTCGGAATGACCTCGACCTTGACCTTTTGCAAATTTGTGGACTGTGCTGAAAAGGCTGCGTCTGTACCCAGAAACCAACTCGTTTAAATGAACGCCGCCAATTCTGCTCAGAAATGTGGTCAAATATGCAGAGAGAGAAGAATGCCAGAACCTTGTAATTGGCTGCTGCGGTTTCTCAGTAAATCAACAATAGTGCTGAGTTTTTGAAACTCGTTGAAGTTACTTGTTGCATAAAGAACGGCTCTAGAGGCAGCGCTAGGGGCTCATGTGACATTTGTGCAGAGTAAGAGTGTTGGCGAACTTCTGACGGGCACCGTCAACAAAAATCTCCGCCGAGACCACTACAAAGATGTGTGACTAAGACGACACTTGTGCACCTTCTGGGCTGGAAAATGTTTCTGCCATGTGGCTTCTGTTCTGGTTGTCTCTTGACTAATGGAGAGAAGGACAAGAAGAAGAAGGCAGAAAAAAAAACACCCATGAAGTGACAAACGGCACATATGGGAGGCAGAGGCGAACAAACAAGGTAAAGTCCAAGAGAGTCGAGAGCTTCTCTGCGTCTGTTGTGTCGGGCTTCCACAGAAACAGCAAAAACGGCTCAGCATCCAGACAAAAAGAGGAAGGGAAAGAAGAACTGGTGAAAGGAAGTGAGACTGAGGCCAAAGAAACATCTGCTCCAGATCCTTTTTAGTGCACGCCGTCCACTTATCGCAGAGTGATTTGTTTGTCCGTGAGTCAGGAGCACAAGCCAAACGCAGAGAGAAAGAGAGAGAGGAAAAGGGAGAGAAAGAGAGAGAGACGTTAAGGGATGTGTGCGCGCACAGAGGGAGAAGTTAATAAGTCAATAGGACACGGCTCCATATCTTATTGGGCCTTATTTAAGCGGCGAGTCCCGGAGAATAATAAACAGGACAGACACAAATCAGTGTTATCTTTTCACTCAGCAGGGTGAATGGGGCGGGTAACAGAGCCAAAAAGAACAAAAAAAAAAAAAAGAACAGAGGAACAAAAAGAGAAAGAAAGGGAGAGTTTGGGAAGGGGAGTGGGGGCGGGTGGGTAAAGGAGAATGAAAAGCCCCCTTCTGACTTGCATTGACCCACATACATTCGCCCAGCTTTTCTGAGGCTCGCTCTGTCTTGGCAACCAGCAGCCTCTGTGAAAGAATCCCAGCGTTCAGCCAAAGGCAAAGCCCATGTGAGAGAGGAGGGGAGGGGAGGATGGCAGAGGGAGAAAACGACAGAAAAGGAGAAGTGGATGGGTGGACACTAGACTCCTCCTTTTTTTTTTTTTCCTCCCTCCTCCTCACCAGCCCTGTTGCTCCTGACGACCGGTTCTCAATGGATTCCTACATATTCAGGAGGCTGAGCGCGCATTGACTTAAGTAAAAAACCATGTGGGGATCCTCCGTTATAAATAATCTTCGTCAAAAGTGCTAAACTACCACCAGCTAGGACACATAATGGAGTTGAAGCTGCGCCGCTGTGCTATTAAACAGACATGAAATCCAATCGGTCTTTCATCAAATGGCATTTTTATTGTTTTCTCGGGAACGTCTGCTTATATCCAGTGTTTAATTGTGATGCAAAGAAATGTAGCGACTGATAAATGACAGAAGAACTGCACTCAAGACAGGACTTTTAGGAGTTTCCGCAGCTAAAACTTGTTTTTACTGTGGTCTGATGCAAAGTTAAAACAGAGACAGACCTATTCAGCACCATTCAGCACCATTCATTTCCTT
This sequence comes from Alfaro cultratus, assembly GCA_903066825.1. Classification (NCBI taxonomy): domain Eukaryota; kingdom Metazoa; phylum Chordata; class Actinopteri; order Cyprinodontiformes; family Poeciliidae; genus Alfaro; species Alfaro cultratus. The sequence goes on from CAEFZX010008710.1 coordinate 88,381, forward strand.
GTCTCTGCTGGAGGAAGGAATTCCCACAGCATGATGCCCCCAACACCGTGTTTCATCACATCAGCGGCATTAAAGATTTATGTGTGGTGATGCTATTCACCCACACAGTGTTTGGCACAGTAATGGTCTGTAAAAAAACCAACCTCTGGATTCACAAAGATATTCTTTAATCACAGAACAGCTTCAATCATTTCTAAAATAATTGTCTTCTGAGGGAGATTTGTATTTATTTACATTCAACGTAGTGTTGGTCTATTATATAAAATCTCAATAAAATCATTTCTGTTTCGCAACGTGTAATAACAGTTACATTTTAACTTCTGTGCTCAGCCAGTGTGGTTTTCTGCTTTAGCTTTATTTGCTCACTCACCTTGCTTTGGTCAGAAGAGCCACACGAGACAAAGGGGAATTATTTTGGCGCACCGTCCTTTTTCGGTGCAGACCAGCAGCTGCGATCAGTGAGCAAACTGAAAAGAGACTTGTCCAAGCTTTTAATGGGGGGTTTGATTGGGGTGTCCAGACTTGTAGCCTAATGATGGATGAATGCAGAGCCTTCTAAGCATTAGTGACATAATCAGAGAGCTGTAGGTCAGCGAGTGACAGTTGGGTGCCTGTAGCCGAATGGGAGAAAGAGGCCTTTCAGCCCCAACGTTCACAGACACCGGTCCAAGTTCATTAGCAGTCAGATTGGCTACAAGGCCTGCTGCAGGCTTCTCCCGGCGACACATGGCACACACATACAGATGTATCAGCGAGCGCCGAAACGCCGAGCGACCCCTAACAGGCAGCTTTTTCTTCCTTAAAGTGAATCTGTTTCTGTCCGTGCCGACCCAACGCAAGGATTTTATGAAAACCCCCGCTCGCCTTTTAAGCGGCTCTGGCAGCAGGTTTTATCTGTAAACAATAAAACGTTTGGGCTTAAACATTTCTCTCTGGTTTTTGGCGTTTATTCACCAGCAATCATCTATAGACTCTCCCTTCTTTTCCTGCCATTAAGCGATGATGAGGCCAAACCCGCAGCTCAGCCAAAAGAACCTGATAGTCGTGGAACCGACGCAGATTCTCCCTCCACTCCGTCCCACCGCCCCTCACCGAGCCCCCCACCTTGGAATGCATTTCTGCTGTGCTGCACTTTTCACCATCCAGCAGGGAATGGACGCAACCCCTCCAGTCCAGGAAAAAAAAAAAAAGAAAAGAAAATCCCCACCTGCACCCACCCACTCAGGCACAAACACACCACCACTTACTTCTCGAGCCATTGCCCCAAAAACCCCGTGAGGCCTGCGCAAACACACCGACAGGCGTGGAAAGAAGCTAAATAGCAGCTAAATGTCCTGTTGAACTTCAAAACAGGAGTTAAATGTAGAGCTGGTTTTAAAAAAGCATCTTTTGATCAACTTTAAAGTGTAATTAATTACTTTGCATACTTTACATGCTTGCACATTTGTTAGTAAACCTGGTAAAGATGCGACAATATATATATATTTGCAACAGTATGACTTCACACTGTTTTCCAATTTATATTGGAAAACATTTATTTAGTTGGAGAAAAATTAAATATGTCACAGACAGCTTTATTGTGCTATCTAGGTACAATCTGTGTGGCAAAGTTGTTATTATTGCCTTTCAAATAAATGTAACTAAATCATTTAATACCTTTTCCTGTTTCATAAATTTGATGTGACACAGAGGTCAATGTCTTTTAGCCATAGGTCTCTAAACTGCATAAAATTCATATTTATATCCCCCCCACCTGCTCTCAAACACGCACAAGCATGCACACAACAAGGAGGATGATATGTTGGTGTCATCAAGTAATCATAATAACCAGTAGATAGCGACTTCAATCCAGTCAGTTGTTTTGGAAATTATGCCAAGAGAAAGCCTTTTGCGTCCTACAATAGCAAATGTAAATGTATGGAGTTTGCGAATCGACTCAGGGATTTTAAACGACGCAATAATTTAAATAACTGGCCAAAAGGAAGCAGAAATGGTTCCGTAGAGGTAAAAGGAAAAGTTTTTCATCCATCTTCTCTTGGGGTGTCAGTAACTACTCGGTCAGTTTTCCGTTCCTCTATAGCGAGACTCCTAGTTAAGACCAGCCTTCGGATCATGCAATATTTATTTTCACAAGAACAAACCAACCAATGAAAAAAAAAGAAAAGACTGAACTTTGTTGTTTTATTAACTTGATCCTAACCAATCCTATTAAATTTAATGACCCCCACAGTCATAAAACCCAGAAAGCCAGACTGCTTCTTCTTTCATTCTGACCCATTCCATTCGTATTTTCAGAAATGGAGGATCTGTGCGCTTCCCCAATCCTTGTTTATTTCAAATATCAGGGCTTAATGGGCAGCGTGTTTCCCTTTAACAAGCTCACACGCACACACACACACACACACACACACACACACATGTAAAACAAGAAAGAAAGAAAGAAAGAAAAACCCACAAAGAACCACCAAAACACACACACACCCTGCTTCTCATAAATGACCACAACTGAACGAAGACAAATTCCACCACAGATGCACCTCTCAGCCTCCCTGACCCCAGAAGCGATGGTGGAGAAAACAAGACCCCCGGCTCCCACCACGTACATCACATCCTCTGTGGTGCACCTTACACCCCCACCCTACCTCTGTTAAAGTCATCCTTCCTACACATTGAACTCCACTTCTTCCATTACGCCCCCTGAAACATGCTAACTTGAGTGGGCTACAAGTGTGTACAGTAAAACAGTTTACAGTGTAGGTGTTTGAGCAGTGCAGTCGTTCTGTACCTGAACAAATGAGGGCCTAAAAAAGGACTTTTATTTATGTTAACAGTGAAGCCCCCCTCAGCTCCGGTGGGAATTATTACACTGCCCCCTGGTGGCAACAAAAGAAACACAGGCAGCCCACCTTCCTTCCTTACTTCTTCAATCTGTCATTCTGCAAAAAATAAAAAATAAACTTCATTTATGTCATTGTACTGTTAAAACAGGCTCCAATAAACTCCCTCACACACAGGTTTGTAGAAGGGGAGCTACAACATAATGCTTCCACCTGCCTTGTTTTGCTGTTGGTATGAGCTGACCTCAAGCAGATTTGAAGCAGGTTGTTTCATAAAGGCATCAACTGGGTTATGACCTGCTTGTTGAACTAATGAATTAGATGCAAAGAAAACAGACACCTGAGAAGTTTTCCGCACCCTGCTTGCCATTGTGCAGTGGGTGTGTGCGAGCTGCATTGATTTTAGTGTTCGGATGTAAACGCAGGGAGAACGTTTTCGTGACACTCACTTTTCTGTAGAAAAAGCATTGCCAATATTGTGCTTAAAACTCACCGACTGTGTTGCTTGGTTGTAAATGAACTTGAATGAATCTTCTCAGTTCGTAAAAGCAGATCACTATCTTACTTTATGGGTTCTTCTGTGCAACATATGATCTTTTATTTGTCATGTTACCCTAATTTAAACATAAGAACCTTATGAGTTTGTCATATTTTATTAGAGAGCATACAGTGCCTTACAAGAGATTCAGAAACAATAACCTATCTTGACAACATGAAGTAGGCTTAAAGATCTCTAAAAGCAACACACCATGTCCTGATCTAAATTCAAGAACAGATTTAAAAAATAAAAAAACTGGCAAGGACTAGTCTGGAAAGGGTTATAATGCAATTTCTAAGGCTTTGGGACTCCAGCTAACCACAGTGGGAGTCATTATCCACAAATGGAGAAAACATGGAGCAGTGGTGTGGTGATCCTTCCCAGGAGTAGCTGATCTAACAAAAATGTCCATTGACTCATCAAAGAGGTCACAAAAAACTAAAATAAAATAAAACACACAAACCAAGCCATAAGTGAAGAAGGAGCTCAAATAGCTAGAAGCCAAAACATGTAATAAAACAGAGGGCAAGTTTAATTAAGTCACTAAATAAATTTCAGTTTTTTGTCATAAGAGTTATAGCAGCAGCTGCAGGTGTAGAACCAGCTTTCGCCACACAGCAGCTGTAAGCCTTTTGGGGTATTCCTTTACCAGCTTTGCACATTTAGAAATACTTTTACACTTTCTTTTTTTCTTTTGCTTTAGCTCAAGCTTAGATGTATTTAGGTCTGGACTCTGATTGACCCAGGTCAACAGATGAGTGCGTTTCGCTTTGCTAGCTGTAACTGTGTGCTTGAGGTTGTGCTCCTACTGGACGGTTTAATATTTGCACCAATTCCACAGAATTTTATTCTTGAGTCTCAGCACAACGGAGCCTAAATCATCAGCAGAAAAACTCAGATGACTCTGCGGTGTGTGTCAGCGATGGGTGATAAGCAGAGAACAGATTTGGTCTAATGCTGTGGGAACAGTCGTCTTGAAATGTGAGCAAGACAAATCAGATTATAGATTCACGAGAAACAGCATTAAGTTAAGTGCTATGTCAATCATGGGTGAAGAAGATTGTGGCGTATAAATAAAGTCAGTGACGAACAAAGACTCAACAACTTGATTAAAAAAAGAAGAAGGCCGGTTCTGTTCTGGAGAACCACTGGAGATAATGATGCAAAGAAGGATTCTTCATAAAAATCAAGAAAATATGGACAACCCCGAGCATCTTCTTCCTGAGACTGTCATACAAAAACAGAGTGTCTTCAGTCTGAGTCTTCTTTAGATGTGCTGTAACACAAACTGCTACAGGAGATCTTTCCTGCCCGCAGCCATCAGCATCTACAACAACACCTTGAAAAATCTTGCTTGATGTGAGCTGCAGCAACATTTCATTTCCCTTTAGGATCAATAAAGTATTTATGAGTCTGAACTCAATTTAAAATACAAAGTATTCATACATTTTTAAATTACATTTTGCAAATTCAGGTATATCTGTGTGCTTGTGGATCTTCTGTGGGCTTATCGCTTTGGGGTCTTTCCCTCAGGGCTGCAGTTCAGTGGGTTATGAGCTCAGGCTTCCAAAGCAGAATAGAGGTTTTATTGAATTTATCACAAGTTCTGGCCTGCCTGCCTGTCAGCCAGCTTTGTGAGCATAAACCTTCTAAAACCGCTATTAAGCCACATTAGGTGCATGCGGTATCGTATGTGGTAATGGGTATAGGAGAAAGGGCTGCTTTCGCGCATTGCAAAAGGGCTTCCTTAAAATGCAACAGAAAGGACTATTTTTTCTGAGAAAAACTATGAATTACATGTTTTCACAATTCTTCTTTTCCGGTGTGTTGGAGGATTTCTGCTGATTTGACTCAAAGGATGACGGACAAATCTTGGGAATTGCACATTTTTGCCAGAGAGAGCGAGAAAAAGCGCTGTGACACACTGACTGCAGTTTTATACCTGCCACCCAGTAAGCTAAACTCAGCTCGGCCTCCACTGGCAGCTGAGATGTGTTCATCACAATCATGCTGCTATGTGCACAACTGCAAAACTCAATGTCCTGGTGTCTAATGGAAGAAAAATCCAGTTCTACAAAAAAAAAAAATAATAAAATGTCTGACTTTGATCATAGTGTCATTATGTTTCCTTTTTGTTACACAACTTGCTGACCTGAAGGTTAACTCCCAATATGCACACTGAGAAAGGAAAACTGCAAAACTGCGGTTCATTTGTGCAAATTTAAAACGTTTCTCTGTTTCTGTCATTTCTCTCACCGTCAGCAAAGTGAATAACAGCCTGTCTCATCTCAAGAGTTTTCTACACAAATGATCTCTGACTAACCGTCTAGCGCTTAATGTGATTAAGAACGCACGCTTACCTAGTTAATATTTTCCGAGAAAAGGCTTACAGAATCAGAGATCTCAGGAGCCTGAGAAAAATGGCAAAAAAAAAAGTCGCTTTTTAGAGATGTGTTTACTTTTAGAAAGAAAAACCCACAGACAAACCTTTGTTTTACTTAATTTCACAAATTATTGTTTAATTCAATCTGAGTATACATGCAGCTTTTCTGTGAAGTATTAGGAGTTTGTTAGAGAGCATTAGTGAACCAAAAGCATCATGGAGACCAATTGACACAGCAAAGAGGTCAGAAATGTAAAGCAGGGTGAAGTTACATAGTCAAACTTCAGAGCAGATCATTAATCAGGGAAGCGACCTATCTAAACTCGAAAATTGGTGGGCATGTCAACTTGGTGTTCACTCCATAAATCTGGTCTTTATAAAAGAAGACCTTTTTGAAAAAAGCAATTGGAAGTCTTGTCAGATGAAACCAAAATTGGTACTCTGTGACATAATTCAGAGAAATTGTGGTAAAAATCTTTCAGCCTAAATCTGCCTGAGGTATGAAAAATTTTGGGATTCATTGCATCCCTTCAGATTTGCAGAAAAACGTGTTTCTATACATATGAAATGAAATACTCTGAAGTTTTGAGGTTAAAGCTAATAAGTGTGAGAAAGTCTCAGAAGTACGAATACGTTTGCAAGGCACTTGAGTAGACCTTAAATCCCCCCTACTTTCTCGCAATAAGAGATCTTAATCTGAACTAATGCGGCTATCTGATTAGCATCTTTGAATTTTATCAGCTTGACAAGCAACAGAGGTGAGTTCGACAAGCCAAGTTATCAGGTCTGTGCAGATATCGAGGCTTGAGGCATTTTTTGCTCCAAAGAAATCCTCCCGTCAGTCAACTAAAGCAGCTAACTCAGATCCGCGACAGATGTGGCTTCGACACCCAAATAGTCGGGTTGGTCGTGTCCTCTAACCTTTCCTTCCTTCCCTTTCCCCTTATCAGCCCAAACAAGCACTTTGCCTGTTATCTGCGTCTTTAACTGCCCTTGGCATCTTGCATCTGCTCCGACAAACTCAATAAACACTATCAAATGCTTTCAATATCAAAAGGCTGCCGTTGGTCTGAATAAACAGCCCTCACAGACTTTGGCCCTCAATGAGTAACGGTGAATAGAGGCTAAAGTACTTCAAATATGCAAAGTACTATTAACTTCTTTATAACCTCAACTGCTTTGTGTTTGAATCCATGGATGGCTAATGTGAAACAAAGTCATCCTTCACCTGAAGGAAGCATGTGTGAGAAGGATTGCGTTGCCTGAATTCCAGGGTAAAGTGATCCCTCAAGCATTTATTGACTTCATGCACAAAGTGTGCAAATGAGAAATTTTTATTATTTTTTTAGCTGATATTGAGACTTTGGAATTGACTTACAGAGGCTCTCAACTGTCCCCAATGACAAGGCCACACACCCGGAGCATACCACACACTAAACATGGAGACCGCAGAAGGCACAGTGGTTCCCAGGTTAAGAGCGGTCCAGATGGGTTGGGGCAGAGGGGGGTGAGGGGTGGATGCTCAGATGGACAGCATTCTTGAGAAAATATAAACCTGCCAGGACCCTTTTTTTTTTTTTTTTTTTCCAGAATTGGGTGGTCCGCCGGAGTAATGTGGTGCAGGCGAGGACGCATAAAGGCGCCAACTGTCGGCGTGCCGCAACCAGGCGGGACATCAAAGGATGGCGGGGGAGTCCTGTCGAAAGTGACCCGCAGAGTCCAGTCTGGCTCAGTCTGTCGCCCGCAGAATGTCCCTGCTGCCGAGATCACAGCCACAGATCGGCTTCACGTCGTCCCAGAGGAGCCGCGCATTCCAAGGATCCCGTTTTCTCTGTTGGGAGAAGATCGAAACACCTGCTGGCCCGGAGTAGCAAGCGTCGCTCTTTAACCATGAGAACATTTACATCTTCGTCTAATAGAGTTGCTTTCCACCCATAATCACTGGAACGGTGGCCAACGTATTAGAGGTCTGGTGACGGTTTTTATGACTGCACTCTGCAAAATGTAATGTTTGTCTCCGGTTTCTAAATTTGGTGACTGTGTGTTGTTTTCATGACAGGGATGTTGTCACTTTTTGTGTGTGTTCTTAAAATGTAAAAAACTTTGCTGTCGCTGAAATGTGCTATGCAAATAAACGTGATTGATGTAAACTGCCTGCATTAAGAAAACTGTATTTAGCTAAGTTTTTTCTGCTTAATAAGTTAAACGTCTCAGCTCAACTCATCACTGCAGAGAGTGATTGCTTTACTTTACACATTTTTAACACTTACCAAGGATTCTCAATGACTAGACGACTCTGACACATGAAATTCATATTAAACCAGGTGGTCGAATTTCAGTCCTGGAGACCATGAAGTCTTGCAACTTTTACAGATTAAAGCAATTAGTTCCCAGTAGTTTGTTTATTGGTTCCCAATAGCTTCCCAGTAGTTTGGGAACAATTTGGGAACAGTTCGGGTGTCTTCTAACCCTTTCTGTTGGTTGAGTTTACTCAGATTTCTGTTTTACAGGGATGGGAATGAAAACAAAAGCAGCAACTTCAGCCAGTCTATTATACTCTGTCAATTTGTAAATTCTGTTTTTATGTCTTCTGGGTTTTGTAACAAAAACATACTTTGTTTTTTCTTACACACAGTGGACCTCTACTTTGCAGTTCAATGTTTGCAGATCTTTTTGTGGAACGTTGCTCCAAAGTATTAGCCGTGCTTCTCATAGCTGTAATGCATTACTCACCACCTGGTTTCAATGCTACTGTCGGCCCTCCTCATATTTACAGATGTTTGTCAGATCTTTCCATCAAATGTAATTTTTCTCCTGTTGTTCCTGAGTTTTTTCCTCTGTTATTTCCACCTAAAATCTACCTTTTTGGTGCCTCATTTTAATGCTTTTATTTGTAAGCTTGGCTAATAAAGACTTTATTCATTTGGGACTTCTGCCTTCATAAATTATGACACTGGCTGTATATTTAGAGTCATCTTCCTGCTTTACAGCAATAATATCCAGCATTATATTTATCCCCCCATCCATCTTCCAATTAACTTAGCTTGTTTCACCCACAAAGGAAAATATTTAACACATCATGATAATGCCGCCACCGTGTCTGACTTTGGGGATGATGCATTCAGGGCGGTGCGTAGGGTTTTGCAGGTTTTGTTCACCACAAATATTCTCCCACATCCTTGTGATTCCTTCAAAGAAATGTTGCTATAAATGATTGTGGATTAACGTTACACAAGCAGATGCTATTTACTGATTAAATATTGTAGTATATTTGTGAATTTTAGATGACACTGTAACATGGCATGAGAACATGCCACATTTCAGATTTTGGATTGCCACATACTACATTGTTTCAAAGTGTGGAAATCTTCATGTAAGAGAACTTTCACACACGCACACACACGCACACACACTCACAGTGATCTCCAGGGTTCAGTGTAGTGGAATAGAGTGGAACACCAGATACCTCAAGACCATGACGGCCTCAAATTCATTCATGAGACAAAAGGGACTTTTCCATAATCCCTCACATCATTTAGTTAATGAATGACTGCAAACACTGTTGTAACAGCTTTTAATTTAACTTCAGAATTACAGAGATTAGTCATCAGTTTAACTGATACTTTAGTTGACCTGCAAAATAATAAGAATGGCTCGAGTAAACATGCCAGGCAGAGGTGGTAATTTACCGCCATTGAACTTCGCTGGAAGTTTGCTATTTTCTACATAAATCCTCCTGGATTTTCTTTGTTTTCCGACCCAGAACTGTGAACAACACACACACAAAATATGCTTCCTGACTCTGTTCAGCTGGTTTTCACAGTCATTGTCTAGACCTGGTAATCTTGGCTTCATCTGAACCTGACCAAGTTTTTTTTTTCCATTTAAAATGAAAGAATGAGGTCAGAACTGCTTACTCATCCAGCCCTCGGACAGCCATTCACAGAACTCCGCGGTTGTTTGCATGTGAAACGGCGCCAAACCTGCATTTCCAGTTTACACAACCTATTTTTTATTTTTATTTTTTCTACCCGGGAAATCAGCGTGTGCGTGCCTGTGTGCCTGCCTGTTTCTGTGATTGACAGGTTAGGACAGCCAAAGCAAACATTAAAGGATCCCTCTGAGTGCTAATGAAAGGTTGGAGGGTGTGCGTTAGAATGTTTACAGATGAAATCAATCACTAACTTGAAGCACGATGACTCACGGAGGACCAGAGCAGCCAAGGAGAAACAAAAGCAGAGCCCTCAGGTAGCGTTCCCACTGTTACATCACAATAGGTGAAGGTTCGCTGTGCTGTCTGGCCACAGGCTCTCTGCCAATTAGTGAGCTGTTTTTGTGGGAGGGGCCGGTCAAAATGATGGATGCGGATTAAAGACTATTAGGAGCTGGCATCCGTTTAGGGGGAAAAAAAAAACAAAACATCAAAAGGTCAGATCACACCTCAGTTTGCCATGAGCTCAGAGAGGCAGTTCAGAGTTATCCTCTGCATTATCACAAGTAGGTAAAATAAACAATAGGCAATAGGGTCAAGGAAGAACTTATTTTTTGTGGTTTATGCTCCGGGTCTTAAATGATTTACTAGTCATGGGAACAGAGAGGAACCTCCTTAACGTTTATTGAGTTTATGTGCACAGACAGGTGCTGTGTTTTTAGAAAAAAAAAAAAACTTTTTACTAACTCATGTAAAATTTAAGTGCCTATGTGGAAGGTTAGTCACTACAAAAGATAGGGTTGAAAAAACAAACAAACAATAAGCCGTAAACTGGATGACTAAACAAATAACCACTAGTGACAAATTAATTATTTTCCATTTTGTTGTAGCTCAGTTTAGTTTATTAATGTTTACACCAATTAATAACAAACATCATCTAACTCCACAGGACAAATAGTGTCAATCTTACTGACACATTCAAAGTCAAATTAATTAAATTCAACACAGCTACATTTCAGATTGAAAAGGAAAAAATATCAAACCTTTTGACATCTATTGACACAAACTTAAATGACATTTCACATTCAATTCAAAACAATTATATGTTTCTTTACTTCATTCTCTGAAAGATTTTTTTGTGAACTTTGAACATGTCATTTACTCAAAATGGCGAGTCGTGTGAAGTAAATATAAATATATTCCTGCTCTTTCTCTAAACCAACAAACTGTGTCTCAATTTTGACTCATTGTTTGGTTAAAACAACCCATCTTCTCTCCCTAAATATAAAAGAAACCAAAACAGCTTTGTGGACATTTTAGAAAAAAAAGTCTAAATTAAGCTGATTTGGAAAATAATACAGTGGAAAATCTAGTCTATTAACAAATGTGTGTTTTTGTAGAGCATTTCCAAAATAGTAAATGCAGGTTGGGAAGCTGAAATATTTGGGCACAACGCTGCTTAAAATGTTATTGGCGAACGTTTTGTAAAGCAGCCAATCTGGAAGCGGCATTAATTTTCTGAACATCATAAGGAAGATTGTAAATGTTAGCTTCTGCAGTTGTGCCAAGATGGTTTTCACTCTGCATTAATACATAATAAGATGTATTTGATGTTGGAGCAATCGAGATAGGCAGTTTTCATGTGGTTCCTAACCCCGGCACATACCAGAGATCCTCAGTCCCACTGAATCACAATTACAAGAAACCTAAAACAAATGTATAGCTTCTTTAAAAATGCTATGAAAACACTACAACTTGGTGGTCAGGACTGTTATCTTACAGTATGGAAAAGCCTTGGACTAAAATCCCATGTAGAGCTCGGTTGTTCTTTTTGTCCATGATTGGGTTTTCTCAGGCTACTCATGTTTCCCAAAAAAAATGCATGCGATGTTGCAAAGATTTATTGTTTTTTCCATTGTTCTCAGAGTGTGTGTTGGCATGTCTGCTTATTGTGTGTGTCTGTGCATTGACCCTGACGGACTGGCAACCTTTTAGCGGTTACGCCCTTCTGGCCAATAATTGCCGTACATTGATAACTTAGCATAAACACTATAAAATGGAGACAGAAACAGAGAAAATGGATGGATCGATGGCGACCTGATGTCCTTTTATGTAAGATCTATATATGTATAAACACCTACTGAACTTAGCAGCTTTTTCCAGAAATGAGCTCTAAAATATCTTATTACATTTGATCTATTTGAACAAGGTTGTTTCGCAGCAGCCATCAAACATCTGATCTGAGTGAGCATGTGATATTCTCCACAGCCTAAACGGTATCCACTTGAGAGCTTTTGCAAGGACAGCCAAGCTACCACACGGGCCATTTGTCATAATTATACCCAGCGCTGGAAACTTCACCTGTCACACTGGAAATGGCTCCAGTTGAGGAACTTTTTTCGCAGCAGCAGTCACCTGCGAGCAATCACTCATCCACCTTCTCCTGTTCCTTGAAACCCACACTCTCTCACACACGCTTTTAAGCATGCAGTGCCCACATCCTCGTGCACAGAGGGACCATTCTACCGCCAGATGCTGCCTGGCCGCGCAAAGGCTGTAGCCAGGGTCTATTTTCATAATGACAAGCAAGATTTGTAGAAAGACGGGGTGGCGGGGGGGGGCGGTGTTGTGGAGTGTAGACATGATGTAAAATAACTTAACTGCTTCATAAAATGCAACGAGGGAGGCGGGAGGCGAGCAGGGGGGGAGGCGGGAGGAAGGAGAAGCTCCCATGAGGGAAAGAGGCCGGGCTGGAGGACCGCAGTCGGACAACACAAACCGCACTCAGCCCCCGTGCCAAAATCAACATGAGGAGGCCCGAGCAGATGCTGTTTTTGTTGCTGCCAAATTATGCCTCTTTTTTTTTCTTTTTTTGATACTTGACCCTTTTTTTGCAGGCGAATAAACATGTCTCTCAGAGCGCATTTCGCCCCCCTTTATTTTAACCGTTTATTTCACGGTTGCTGGCAGATGAAATGATTCTAACCTTATTTCATGTTATTTGCAAAGAATAGAGGAAAAACACGTTATCTGAAACCCTAGACCAGCTTGCATAAGTGTTTGTTTTGCTTGTTTTTTTTGCCCTTGAACTTTGTTTTGCATTTGACCACATTTCAGCCACAAACAGTAATGAATTTTCTTAGTTCTTTTTTACGTGACAGACAAACACGAAAGCAGGCCACAAGTGAAAATAAACCTAAATGTCTTGAAACTTTTTAGCAACTAAATATTATGAAAACTGTGGCGTGCCTCTTGATACAATGTTTGAACCATCTGTAGAAGATTTGCTCATAGAGAGTCTGAGACAAATGACCTTTTCATAGTGGAGGGAGATTTGAACACTGGATTTAAGTCTGGACTGTGATCCATTTTAACACAGGACTAGTCGTGGATCCAAACCATTCAATTGTAGTTCTGGTGTGTTTGGGGTCTTTATGTCATCTGCAGACGTGAACTCTGGAAGATCATAAAGGAATTTCATTAAATTAATCCAAACAGGAGCAGAACAAGAGTGGGACTTGAAGGAGAGGAAGAGAAACCGGAGGAGCCCGTAAATTAAGAATTGGCATCAGGCGCAGATAAGGAAATAAAAAAAAGAAAGAAAATTAGGTGAATGGGAACAGCTGTGGAAGGGAACAAACTGGAAGGACGTGAATAATAACAATAAGGGGCCGAACTAAAACTCGAGGATATTACAAAACGAGGCAAAAAGAACAATTCTGATCCAAGATAATCACAAAGAACAGAACATAATGGGCTACGAAACTAAATACAAATGAATGAACTTGTATGGCAATACCTTACTAGCAATAATAGGATGCAGAGAAATGAACAGAATATGGCAAGACCTAAAGAATATATTAATCAAGAAAATGATCAAAACAAATAAAAACCAAAACCCAAACAGACACAGATTTTAACACTTTAGGAAAACATTGAGCTCAGTCTAAAGTCCTTTTTAAGCCTTTAACAGGTTTTATTTTAGGATTGACTTCTATAACGTAAATGGTAATTAGACAAGTTGATGTGAAGTTTCTGGGGGGTTTTTTGCCGTTGTGTTTTTCATGCAAGGCAGAAAGTTCAGTTCTGGCCTGATTCAACCAGAGCACATTCTTCCAGAATTGTGTTCATTAAGTGATAGGTGGGCAACTTCAAACCAAGCTTTTTATGGCTTTCTTCCAAAAAACGACTTTCTCATTGCCACTTGTTCAATGGGTCCAGATTTAGAGAGTCAGTGACTAATAGTCCTGGTAGAGGATTGTCCCACCTGAGCTGTGCTTCTTGGCAGTTCCTTTAAAGTCACAGTGAATTTAGCACTTTGTGTTGGCCTTTCACGTGAAATCCCAAGTAAATTTATTATTAAAGTCTTTTGTTGTACTTTGTCAAAATGTGGAAATGTTTATGGAGTAAAGATGTGTTTGCAAGGTGTTTTTATTTGTCAAATTCAAGATCCTAGGGTGAAAGATATAGGTTGCAAAACTATGCTCGTGTATGCGATTACATAAACCTCCTGTCAAGTTAAAGTGTTCACCCCTTGTGATGAACATTAAACCTGACGGCTCTGTACTGGCTTTGGGCCCGCGACAGTGTATAAGCTTCCTCATCACATCCTCATTAGAGCAAGAGAAGGAATAACAGAAGTGAGATACACACAGGTGGCGTTGGGCAGAGTTAGGGGGCGCCGACCCACATCTTGGAAACACTGGCTGTCAGCCCACGAAGCAAAGCAGGTCTAAAAATAATCGCTGACTGTGCCCCTCTGCTTTCCAGTAGACCGAAGAGGGGGATGCGGGTGATGGAGACCCCCGCAGCATGCTTCTGAGCCAGGCAGGAAATCACACCGTTTGCCATTGCTCTGAATTGGGCATTGCTCTGAAAAGCACCAATGATCCAAAACGGCACCAGCACGTTTCATAATCAGACGTCATACAGCAGCACACCTGTACAAACAGCGGCTGTACTGTAAACTCCTGTAGAGCTGCTCCCATGCGCACACTGGGGGGAAGACGGGCCATGAATGTAACTTATAGTGTATCCAGTGGTTGAGCTGTTGATCTGGGGCTTCAGTGCTCTTACACACACAAGAGTTGATTGCTGATATACAGTCTGCAAAAAAAAACAAAAAAAAACAATATACTTATTGAGTTGCTAAAGAAAATCTGCAAGGTCATGAGATAATTATGGAGGCAGGACATAAAAGTAATATAGTTCTGTCACAAAAAGCATCGGTTCACTTTCTGTCATATTTTTATTTTTTTTTTACTTTTTAATTGAGAATTGTGGTCAAATTAAAAAAATATTTGAGAATTTGACCACAGAATTTACTATTTGGGTAGTTAATAGCTATATTTACTCAGTTAAAGTTACTTAAGCAACATTTGGAAGAATTTAGTTTTTTATTGTTGCTATGCTGTACATTTTTACTTTTACTTGACCAAATTAAATAGTATGAGATATTGCTCTTCTTAATTGAGTGAAATTTCTGGATACTATCCTCTGTTAGTAACTCCACTGAATGAAGAACAAGCTTTTCTGAACCAAAAATTCACCAGACACAGACACACATATGCAGATTTTCTTACAGTTTCATAAGTTCTATGTTAAAAGAATTGGAAATATTTTTTTATTGTTTTGTAATTACGTTACTTAAATTAATTAATTTCGTTTTGATCTTTGTAACACCAAAATTTACACATAACTGTATGTTTTTTCCCCCCCTCTGATGAGGTCATTTTAAAATTTTAAAATATCGATCAGTTACACAGTAGCCTTTTTAACAAACACTGTTTTACTCTTATGTGAGTAATTTCTTCAACGGCTACTCTTTACTTTACTTGAAGTAGTGCTACTCTTACCTGAGTACAATTTAAGAGCATTTCTTATATATGCACCTTAGTTATTAAAAGCACAATTCAAGATGAAACAACAGATTTCCAAGTTTTTATGATCAAATAAACTGTAGCTTAAGCCTTGAACTTTGACGTGAAATGCAACCAGAGCTGTCAGCTACACTCAATAAAAAGAGTTAAATATTTCCTTTTAAAATCTCTGGAAATTTGTATAGTCTTATGACACAGTAATATTTAGCCAGAGGTTAGGCACCGAGAATATAAAACCACTATGGTAAACGTAAACTAACTTCTTGGCTTAAGGAAATATCCCTCATCTTTCTTTGAAGATGTAGAAGCACAGCATTACTGCTAATGTTTTTTTTCACATATTCGCATTTAGTCACTTTAGCTTTATATTTAGCTCCAGCCATCTTCCCATCAAACATCCCCACAACACCAAGCTGCCACCACCGTGCTTCACAGAGAGCATGGTGATAGTCAGGATCCACGGGTCTTTAGAGTTTGATTCCTGTGTAAGTTTTAGTTTCTTAGTTCTTTCCAGTGTTTTGCCCAGGTTGTTTCTCCAGCTGCATTCATTAGTTGCACCCGGTTGTCATGGCACCCATTCACCCCTCTTTAGTAGCTTACAGATAATTTAGTTTCATTACGTCCTCACCAGATTCCTCAGATTTGCTATTCTCATTGCTTATCTTCCATACTAATTATCTTCTGACCCTGTTTCTTCTCGTTTTCCAGTTTCTTCCTTTGCAATATTTCATTTAATAAATATTCAACTACTATATGGGAGTTCAGTCCACTGCTCTGCATTTGGGTCCAGTTCAACCACAACCCTCGACAGTGATGAGTTTAGCTAGTTTTCCACCACTTATAGCATTTTGCCCACTAGCAAAATAAGTTAGATTTTGCTCTTTCCTCGTCAGAGTTTCTTCTGCTTGATTTTACCCCAGGATCAATTGTGGCAAATTGCAATTTGACCTGTTGAAGCCTTGTTTTCCTGACAAGGCCGTACACGTTCAGTTGTAATCAGAAACATCAGACAGGTGCTATGTGAGCGATGCAGGTAAATACAGTTAAGTCTACAAAAGCCTTCTGAATTGCTGTTGGCATTCTGGCACCTTTTTCCAATGTGCCAGATTCTGAAGGCCACAGCTTATAGCTATGAAAGCAGATTAACCCACCTGAGCTCTGGATCTCTGAAGAGTTTCCACTGGCTTCTTGACTAGTCAGTTCAGGTGCATGGCAATGTCTACAACAGGACAATAACTTTCACATTTTTTGACGTTGGTGTTCCGTAAGATGCTTAAAGTTTGAGTTTTATTTCTCTGCTGTAAACATTTCAGTACTTTTATCTCTGACCTGCCTGTTGTGTTCTCTGCTCTTCAAGATTCTGTTTGTTCACTGATGTTCTCTAACAAACCTCTGAGGCCTTCGCCTAACTGGTTGGGTGACTTCTGAAGCAAAACATTTTTGAAATCCATGTATCATTTTTGCTTTCATTTCATATATGTCACACATTTTGTCCCAGTAATCACTTTCAGGTCTGTCGTGATAATATAACAAAGGTTGCAAGGGACTTCATGGCAAAAATTGAAAGCATCTTTTATACACCTGGTTGAAAAGAAAGTTCCCTGTCTTACCAGAGTTATACCAACATGGAGGCAACAATACGAGCAAACAGAAACCCAAACACAGCACTATGAGTTCTGCCAAAGTCACAACTAGACTGAATGAGCAACCTGGAGTCCCTCAAGTAGGAAACAACCGCCACCGGCAGCTGCCGAGAACCTCCTCATGGAAAACACAAACACTTCCCCCACAGTTGGAAAAGATGATGGTGGATCATGACCAAAAGGCTTATGCAACCACTGGGTCAGTAGCCCAGCTCTAGGGCCTGAGTAAAACTGTTAGATTCTTATCTTTGCTTGTTTGAATGAGAAAATATTCTCTGTGTGTGCAGATGGTCACGTGACCGCACACGTTCAGTTGTAATCAGAAACATCAGACAGGTGCTATGTGAGCGATGCAGGTAAATACAGTTAAGCCATAACTTTGGCATTAGTGTTTGTTTACCCCTTAGGCTAAACTGCTTCCAATGCCGTAGCAGGGCGTTCATCATACAAAACAAAAAAAAGAAAAGAAAAAAAGAGGAATGAGCGGTAGGGGAGCGTTTTTGTGGCCTCTGTGTTGGTCAAATGAATGTCTAAGATGAAATAATTTCATGAAAAACGATCAAATGCAGTTTAAAGTGAACAAAGTAACCCTCTCCAGTTGGACCCCAGCGAAACCAAAGTACGATGACGGCAGAATTTGCTTAAGTGAAAGGATTCCCACTTCAAAGAGGAGAATGAGGACCGGCCCGGACTCCATTGCAGCGTGGGGTCTGTTTGAAGTACGGCGGACCATGTTGAGACACAACACAGATCCGGGCCCTTGGCTCTGTTGGACTTAGAGAAGCTGGAATTGGTTATGTTGGACAAATAAGACACTCAGATCAGTCCCCAAAAGCCAAGCTTTGAAATGCCCTAAATGGATGAATGGCTGCTCTTAAGATTATGCTGGCAAGTAAGTAAGAAAAATATACCCGAGAATTTCAAATGAAATAAGGGATGAATGCTGAACGCGCCCCCATATGTAGTTGATACTGCTGCAGCTAGCTCCTTAAGGCCACAGGAGAAGCAGCGGTTGCTTTAATTTCGGTAACTGCTCCTCTTTTCCACATTCTCCGCGGCTTTCACTATAATCCAGGCTGTCTACCTGGAGAGGAGAGTTACAGTCGAGTCTGTGTGGCTGGATCATAACCAGGACGCAAAAGAAAAAAAGAAATAAGAGTAAGAGACAAAGCAAAAATGAGTGATCATCAGCCGATTGAAGTTTTAAGATCATAACCCTAAAGACTGATTACAAACTACAGCTTTGGCCTGTTGAGAGACCAAAAGATGACCTCACAAGCAAGGTGGATGCCTTCAGTGAGACTCTGTTCAACCAGAAGAACCGTTGAGGGGAAAAGCTCAGAGGTCACACAGGAACCTCCTCCACTGTGGTAGTTCAGGAGGAAGGATTGTTTCAAACTAAATAAATCAATCCAACCAACTGGGTTTCCTTAGAAAGAGAACATTTTATCAACTAAGCTAACAAAAAGACATTGATAACATCACTTCATAGCTGGGAACTTATAAAACTGGCTTAGGCGATTCGATTGAATGGACTATACCCACCGCAACCATGGAAGTCATCATGACTGTCAAGATTATTATTTTTTTTTTTTTCCCTTTAGATAAAACTTTCATGCCCCTTTTTGGACTTTCTCTGCAAAGTCCAGAGATTCGTGGTGTGCTCATTAAGCTAATCTCACAGATTCCCTCCCTGCATGTCAGATTCAGAACAGACCTTGACTTGGTGTTTAGGATCAGCCTACATCTTCTCTTGCTCAGAGCAGATGAAGTTTTACTTTTCTTTTTTTTTTTTTTTTGTAACTATCAGGTTATTTTAAGAAAATTTACAGCGTCCAATCTTGGCAGCAAGTATACGTCGCAAGAGGCCTTGCATCTACATCTCCACAATCATGCCAGGTCCAAAGACAAGAAAGCCTTTTGGAGCCACATCTGGGGAACATCTAGACATTGTAAATTTTCTCCATTCTTCCTTTATGAGCAGCTCAACCTCCTGTGAGCAAATCCTCAATAAGATTGAAATCTGGGCTTTGACTTGACCACTCCAGAATCTGTACCTTTCTGTGCAGTTTTTTCTTGCTTTATGTCTTGGCGGAAAATAAATCTGCCTCCAAGATGCAATTTCCTTGCAGGCTGAGTTAGATTATCCCTCAGGATGGGAACCTCTATTTTCTCAGCAGTAGTTTTCTCTTTGCTTTCCTTCTATACAGTTTCCACTGGAGAAGAACCGGGGCCACAGGTGGTGTTTGTACATCTCTTCCTTCTGAGCCCCTGAAGCTTTTAGGTCCAGATCTGTCCTGGGAGTCTTGGTGGTCTCCTTCACTCAGCTTATGAGTGTGGCCAGCTCTGAGCAGACTCAGCCAAGTCCCATCCTCCTTCCATTTCTTAATGATGGATTTAACTGAACTCCCTGAAATGCTCAGTGAGTTGGAAGTCTTTTCCAGGCATCGAATGACTTTTTATGATCTTTTCTCAGAGTTTCTTAAAGTGTTTTTTTTTTTTCTTGATGTTGCAATTCTATACACACATAAACTGCACTCATAAAATGGCTAAAGGACTGAATTTATGCATTTCTTTTCCAGTAATTCTGATCAATCAAAGCACTGTGCCACAGCCGCATTCACCCGTTCGCACTCACAAACGTGCACATTTATACATTTATAAACCGGCAAACTCGGGGTTAGGAGTTTGACTTGCAAGTTTTTGACCTTCTTCTCTACCCACTGATCCACATTCACCATCCAGTTTTTGAGTTTAACTTTTCCCTAGTTGTGGCAATGCTGGCATTTCAAAGGGAGTAAATATTAATGCAAACACTTATAAGATGTAGATGAAC
Organism: Alfaro cultratus; assembly: GCA_903066825.1. Lineage (NCBI taxonomy): Eukaryota > Metazoa > Chordata > Actinopteri > Cyprinodontiformes > Poeciliidae > Alfaro > Alfaro cultratus. The sequence continues at coordinate 108,428 of CAEFZX010008710.1, forward strand.
TGAAATTAGCTTGCAACAATCTTGACATAAGAGAGTTTTTTTGTTTGTTTGTTTTTTGTTTTTTTTGGCAAATTCTCGACAAAAATGTCAAATTATTTCAGCTACGATTTCATGTAGGTTACACAGCAGAGCAGAAGGTCGTGGGTTTGAATCCCAGCCTGGGGTCTTTCTGTATGGCGTTTGCAACCATGGCAACCGCAACCTGTTGGTACCTAGTAACCAGCCCATGGCCCAATGACGGTTGGAGACTGGCACCGCCCTCCGCCCCCTTTTGCAAGAGTACCGTACCCTTGCATTCATGTACTTCATGTTGCAAAAGTACATTTTTACATGACTTTAGTTAACTTAAAAATATTATATTCCAATGAACAAAAGTTGCTTTTTGTGATTTTTTTATTTTTTTTATTTGCAGATGAAAGAAAAGTTCTTGGGTGTCTGAACTCATATGACACTTATACAAGATGAAAAGAAAGAATAAAAATGAACACCTGCTAAGTAAAATTTACTTAGCAGGTGTTCATTTTTATTCTTTATCTCATCGCTTTTACAAATAATTGCTGTAAGGTCAACAGTTAGAGCTTTGAATTAATACCTGAAAATTACCTGAGAGGTTTGGAGATCAAATCACTTTCCTTTCATCTACATTCTGTGTTTTTTGGAATAGATATATTTCAAGTATGAAAAACTGGAAGCAGTCTTAATTAACGTTCAGTATGAATCTTGATATGAAATAATGATAGAAGTATGATTTGCCTTTCAGGTAATGATAAATATTCTAGAAATGACTCTCTTTGAACTTAAAAGATAACAAATGTGGGTGGGATTTTAGGTACACAGATGAGCACATTTGAATATTATCTGATCTACTGAAGTACTGGATGTTATAAATGAATTATTTCTAGTGTAAACAGGTACTCTGAATATGAAAATCAGTGTGCACTAAACCGGGAAACGTTTCTTCTTGGCAACTTCTTCCTTTGACCTTAAACTTACATCCTGCTCTCATGTTGCTACGTTACCAAAGGATTTTTACCCCTGAGCTTAAAAGTGACGTGTTGCACAAATCAGTATGTTAGTTAGTAGCTATCCATAAGGCGTCTAGGTAATACATTCCTTTCTGTCTATCTGAATCTGAGTTTGATTGCTGTGTAAATGCAATAAAATTCAAAGTGCAGAGAGTACAGTGATATTTACTAAAAACCTTAAGTCATAGCTGTTTCTTGTCAGTCACAATTCAAGCTACTGCTCAAGTAACAAAGCTCATGTAAAGCAGCGTGGGAACGTGTTGTTCCCTCTTGTTATGCAAAAAGCCTCTCAGGAGATAAACCGTGACCGTTGACTAAACGGCAGGTTTGTACAGATGGCCACAGGTTCAAACTGTCAAAATCAAATATGCACAAACCGCTGCCTGTCGTGGCTTTGCTTAGGAGCTCTGCCAGATATGGAGACTTCATTTTACTAACTGGCAGGCAGAGAAACGAGAAGGAGGACTGGGCCAAATATGGGAATGTTGTCATTCAGGATCTGTCAATTTGGATCTCAATAAACCCATCTCCAAGATTCAGAATGCAAATCATCGCTAGCTGCTTTTTTCTTCTTTCTTTTTTTAAAGACCTCGAGGAGTTGACTTTGAAGAAAAGACTGGTTCCATTTTAAGACGGCAAACAAACCACGAAAAATACAAGTACACAGACACAGGCTGCAGATTTGTCAGCATTTCTAAGGTCATCTATCACAATCTGAAATGACGTACAACCCAAATAGCGGCAGCAAGTAGGCAAAATCCAGTGAAAAGTGTAGTTTCATTCAATTGAAGTACTTTAAGTTTTGTTTTGTTTTGGGGGGTTTTCTTACACAGGGCAGCCATATTGGATTTTGAGGTTCTGGTTGGTGAGAAACATCTAACATCCCACTTTGAAGTCCAACTTTAGATGGGAGCCTTCTGTTATTTTTCCTGAACTTCAAACTAGAAAATTGTCAACTTTTAAGTCAAATCCTGTCCCTGATTCTGCAGAGTGAGAAGGCAAGAACTTTTTTCTTTCAACTCGTTTTGAACCTCTGCTTTAATAAGGTCACTGAAGAGAGAACAATGGTTCAAACAGACAATAACTTCTTTGAAAAACACATCAGTTGTGGAAGAAAAGTAAAAGAAATTGCACACGCGGCGGCATTTACGTATTGATACCGAATTGAAATGTTACGCAAGATAACTACAAAGGATTTCTAATGCAGAAATTCTAGCTTACTGAAAGACATGTTAGAGTACTACAATATATTGTTCTTACCTTTAATAGCTTTCCTACCATTTGGTGGTTTTGAGGTTTTCCATAACATTTTTTTTATTGGAGTGAAGTAACATTGAGATTTGCAGAGAGGACTGTTTTTGGTTTTTAATTGTGTAACTACTTGTAACTGTTTCATAGCATTTGCTGCCTCTTGGCCAGGACTCTCCTGAAAAAGAGGTTTTTAATCTCAATGGGACTTTCCTGGCTAAAATACAAATAAATTTTTTCTTGGCTGTGAGCAACAATCTATAAAATAAATACTTAGAATATATTACTTTGTGTGTAAAAAAATTACATAACATAAATGTAATTACAGAAGGGGGAAAAAAAGACCTTTCTGATTATATTCCAGTTTACTGTAGTCTGGCGCAAAGTGTTTGAAACACTAAGCATTTTAAAAGTCAAGTATTCAAGTGAACTTTCCCTTTTCTTTTCCTCTAAGTTCATGAATGGTAAACAAATTAGCAACCAATGTAGCGACACCGGGAAGGATTCCCTTTCTTAACACTCTGTTTTATTCATCTGAGCTGCTTCTGTGCTGTTATTTGACATTTCCAGAACTGTGTGAGCACATATAAAGTCAAGTAGTGGAAGAGTGAGTGATCCTTCGAGCCAAGCTATTTCCCCATCGCTAGCGGGTCCAGCGTTCGTTGCAGAGCGCCCTGACTGCCAGCAGTGCCGGCACTAGAGGAAAAAGTGACTGAAAAAAGCTCGAGTTTTCCAGAAGGATCAGAGTAAAGCGCTCGAAGTTGGTCCAGAGCTGTGAAGACGTGAACGCAGTTCAGGAAAGGCCTGATGCTTTTTCTCGTTCACGTGTCAAACAAGCGCAGAGGATGGAATTGATTCTGCTCAAATGCGGATGTTCAGGCTTTCCCTTGATTTGAAGGAACAATTCATTTTCTTGGCTCACCCTGCTGAACCCCAGCTATCCCCACCTGACCCTACATGCTTTCAGTCAGTCAGTACCATGACTCTGCTGCTGCTATTCTCTCTGCTGCTCTGTATTGCTGGTCTGGCATTCAACTGTATTTTTGGTTTAAATCTCATCGTCCAACAAATATTTGAGTGTTCTCAACTGCCTTCCTCATGCCAGGAGACAGAAAATTATTTTTAACAGAGTTTTTTTTGTTTGTTTTTGATGTGGACAATTATCATTTTAGATGACATATAGAAGAAAGTGAAAGGTTTGAAATGAATGGTGGATGGATGCTGGGCAGCAGGACTGCAGCCTAGAGCTGAACTGCTTCATCATTGTGTTTTGATGTTCATCCCATGGATAACCGGATGGATTATTTACAGCTGCCTGTCCACACCCAGCATGTACATCTTCCAGTAGGAGACTGCTGCGTTTTTGTTTGTGACCAGCTCCATGGCAACGTCTTTGAATGCAGCTGGATGTAGCATCAGCCTATGTCTGCCCACTTGAACAACAAAGAAGTGAGTCTGCTGCAAAAGCTCTGATCTGATGTTGTGATGAACATCTGGGTGGAAGCCCGAAAGACAAAGAAGTTTTTCCAGAAAACTGCAAAACAGCCGAAACCCTGCAGTTCCTTTAAATAAAGGTCTAAAACTTAACCGGTTTAGCATTGCCTTTGATTCATAATAACAGGAACATTGATCAACATATTTGATGATTTTGATTATGACATTTGACAAAATGTATTGTTTCATATTTAGTTTCATGTTTAAACAAGATGTAAACATACTGTACTTTACACAATATTTATACAGTGTAAATTGCTGTGAACTGCCTTGTTGCTGAAATGTACTTTATAAGCAAACTTGACTTGACTTTAAGCAATAAACTGAAATCTGGAACAGATGGTTACCATGGAGATACAACACAAGACAGTGGACAAACATTACTGACCTAAACTACTCCCTTCCTGAGTGCCATTGGAGCTTAGTTATTTAGTCACCTCAAAACGCTGAAATCCTCTGGACCAATTTAGCTTCTTTGTAAGTTTTAGGACAGCTTACAGATGGTGAGTATCCAGAGAGAACAACTTCACGCATAAAGACCCCAGGCTGGACTTTTAACCTGGGACCCTCTAATGCAGGGGTGGGCAATCCTGGTCCTCGAGGGCCAGTGTCCTGCAACTCTTAGATGTCTCCCTGGTCCAACACACCTGAATCCAATACCTGAATCACCTCCTCAGTGCAGTCAGGTTCTCCTGACTCCTGCTAATGACCTCATTATTTGACTCAGGTGTGTTAAAGTAGATACATCTAAAAGTTGCAGGAGAGCGGCACTCGAGGACCAGGAGTGCCCACCCCTGCTCTAATGTCATGCCACAGCTTCTCAGCTGCATTTAAGGCCAGACTTCAACTAGGCCACTGCAATATATTTTGTTTCTTTTTGTAAGTCATGCAAAGGTTGTCTTGAGAGCAGAATGCATGGATCCACCAATTGTTGCAAATTATCCAGTAAGAAGGAGAGAGCAGGCCCAGTTCTTCATAGTATTGCCACTATGTCTCACTACATTAGATCTCTGAAGAGATCTAATGTCCCTGACGCTTATTCTGGTCAGCATTAATTGTGATTAAAAAATAATCAAAAAACAGTCTGTATGGTGAGAAAATACTTTTACACATCCGTGAAAAGGAACCCAGTGAGGGCATTTCTTCCATAATCTATTATCCTTAATCCATACAGACTTCCTCTTACACAAACTTCAAACATGACCCGCAACACAACAAAGTCAATCATGAAGACACTTGCCAAAACTTAAACACAAGACGTGTTTGGGTGTGAGCTCGCAAATAGCTCAACACAGTGACAAAACAGGCCTTTGGATGTGCCCGAGGGAGGACACTGGTAATCTGCAGTGCAGAGATTACAGGTCTTCAGTTTCCATATTTGGTATGAGAGGCCCTGATTGGAGGAAAGGTGATGAAGCCATATGCCGAAGGTGTGAAACGAGGCCGGGCCACCATGGCTCTGGGCCATCAGTGCAGCAGAGCGTGCAACGTGGACACACCCTCACATGGGAGCCTTTGTTTTGGTTGCTGGGCCCCGAGGCCGGCGGGAAACCTGCGGTTAATCGAACACTTTGACAGGAGATATTCTTGGAACCTGAGAGGTGTGGCCACAAAAAGAGGAGATGGAAACTTTTTTTTTGCTTTGTTCGAGCCCTCTTTGTAGGCAAATGAGATTTGTGATAACCCATATCTATGTTTAAGCATACTTTTATTGTGCTTGAACACTTCTAAACTGGTGTCAGAAACGAATGACCTGGTAAAAGTAAAAAAGAACAACTCTGATCATGTTGACTGCAACGAAAGTCATATTGCCGCCCACACCTTAAGATGAGCGGAAAGTTATATTTGAAGCAAATCTGTGCTTTGTTGCTTTGTAGGCCCAGTCATGAGATAAGCCTGCTTGACAAAGCAATTGCTAAGTGCAGACTGGTGACTCAACCTGTGACTTTAAGCTGAATTGCAAAGGCAGGATTGTCTTGTTTTCATTGGTGAAAAAGAGCCATCTTCAGGCTCAAATGTGTACTGCAACAGAAGAGCAGTCTTATTTATATTGTGAATAGAAAGGACTACAGGCTCTATATTTCCTTTGAAATAACAAACCAAAAAAAAATTCATGTAATATAACAAACATGTCTGTTCACAATCCTGGATGAGGAGAGCTTTGTGTGGGGCTTTGCTTTAAGGCTGCAGACTGCAATTCCCTATGCCAGCCACATGGAGACGCCATAACGGAGAGTAAAAACTTATGTGTCGATAACAAAACTCAAGAACATCTGAACACGGAAATGCCAAACTGGAACGTTCTGCTTGTTTTCTATTTGTTATCTGCCTATTGAGTCAATGGGGATTCGGCCCCATTTTAGGTTAAAAAGTCCCTCTAAGCTCTGTGTGAGAGGGCAAATTGTGACTATTTTTAATATAAAAAAGTAGGACTTTTTCTGATTCCATGTATGAAAAGTGACTAGTTATTGATTGGTGGAAGCTACAGAAATGGCTGTATGATAAACAAAAGAAACATCAATAACTTAAGCAACACAGTTTAAAAATATTCAGTATTACAATATATCATTTGCACAAACCCCTTTTCATTAAAAACTGTAGGTGAAAAACATTTTACTTTAAAAAAAAAAAAGACACAAAGACCAGCAAGATGTTTATTTTTAATTCATGAGGGTTAATAACAATAATTAATCAGGAAATAATATAAAAGGGCATTCTAGACATATTTCACAGTTCTCACACCCACACACATTAAAAACCAAATACTTTTTTAAAAACATTTGTTCCTCAGATATTGATAATTCATTCATTAGCGATATACAGTACAGATTTCTCAAGAATCCTGCTCCTTTTTCGTTTTTTAAATAAAAATAATGCGAAGATCAATCAGCAGCAGCTTGACACTGGAGTTTGGTGGAGCTGCTTTTAGACATGCACATTCAAAGAGAGAGAAAATAAAAATAAAAACAACACCAGACACCCAGCTTACTGTTAACATCTTATTCATGCACTTACTTAGAGACGAGTGTCTCTGAGTGACTCAAAGTTCCTTCACACACATATTGCAGAGAATACATTTAGGTTAGCAAGTTAAGATATTTACTGCATATGAATTATGCAGAGACGTTTCCTTAGAAAAGGGTAATAATCGCATCTACAGTATTGCTTTTAAGCCTAATAAAAAATGCATACAACGGCGAAGAGTGCAAAACAAAACATTCCGTTTTCTGGATGTTTAGCAGGCCACTCACCACTAGGTGGCAGCACTTCATCTGCGATGCAGAGCAGCTCTCAGGAGAGCCACGCGCAGGAAAAACTCCACGTTTAACGCGTCAACACAGGAGAAGGTCATAGTGTCCACTTAGTCAAGAAGAACTGTGGAAATATTAAAAAGGGTAATGTTTTTTTTTATTATTATTATTATTTACTGAGTTTATCTAGAGTATGCTATGACATTTTGAGTCTATATTCGGGTTAGTTATGTTCCTTCCTTTCCCAGGAAGATGTTTAGTAAAGAGTCTGTCATACAGAATTTATATTCAAGCCAATAAAAACATGCATAATCTTATTGATATGTCTTTTATAACTGCTCGTGCTACTCTTGAATGTTTCTCAGGGCATTTTCGTTTTTAAATTCTCTAGAAATATGCTTATGGTATCTACAGAGCCTTCCAAAAGCACTTATTTTTTTTATGTCGACTCCACACCAAACGTGTTTTACCTGGATTTTATGTGACCGACGAACACAAAGGAGCACATCACATGAGTTTGCAAGTCGAAATCTGAAAATTGTTACTTGTAATCCATCTTTACCGTCATTGTGAAGTGGCAAGTGGTTTGTAGCAACAAACATTTGAGGCCTTCAGAGAAACAGCTGTAGTTATACTGAGATTCGACTACATACACACAACTTCTGAAGGCAATAAGTTGCACTTTGTCTGGTGTCAGCGTAAAGAGTGTTGAATACATATTCCTCCTAGCACACATTTATGCAATTATTTTAATTGTAAAATAGGTTGAACACAATGTGCTAATTCCACTGTGCAATTATGACTACTCTGTGTTGGTTTATCACATGAACCCCCATCAAAATACACTGAATTTTGTAATCGCAAAAAATGCCAGCGCTTTTGCAAGGCTCTGTGAATTGGGTGTTTCTTTTTACAGTAATTGCTATTACACAAGACTTTTAAGTCTTTGCCATACTCAAGATGGCATCAAACCACACAAAGAGTTAATTGCAGACAAAGACACACAATATAATTCTTAAAAAAAGAAAAATTGCAAAAGGCTTTTATGTTGATGGCCGTGACTCACAGTCGTCACAGACTTTAGCATATAGGTAATAGAAATGATGTCAAGAGGAATAATTTTATGCATCATCCCCATATTTACCAAAAAAACACACATATATGTCCAATTACACACACACACACACACACACAATAAAAAAACAATAGGAAAGCAGCCATGCGAAGCCATGACCTGCTTACTTACAGTTTAGTGGTTCAACGTGTGGCTCAAGGACACTTTGACATGCTAGGAGAAGACAACCACAGACCCCCGCTGATAACCAGCAACTTCTGTCTTTCTATTTGCACATGCAGCACAGTGATTCATTAGACATACATTATGGTTGTTGACTGAATAAACAGGCTGAAAGATCTTTTCATGCATTTTTTTTTTTTTATGTGATCCTTGAGAATTAAAATGAAAAAATAAATAACGGTGAAACCCTGCTTCTGGGGGAGGATACATTCTTAAAGGTCCATTGCTGCAGAATGTGATGAAAATGCTGCCAAGTGAGCAATAGCCAAAGTGTTTCTGGGTGTAAGCTTCAAGCGACTCAAAAGCCTCTACCAGAGATTAAATTTGGCCTGGTGCGACTTTTAATTCGCACAAATAGGTGCGATGCGGCAGCCACAGTGTTTCACGGGGACAGTTTTTGCTGTCGCACCACGTCAATGCTTACGTTCACATTAAGAGTGATGGTGGCAGAAAGGCGACAAGTTTGGAGATATATCACGCAAAAGAAAAGCAAAAATTATTAACAGTGTTAATTTAATTGCTCCTTTGCCAACTCGCACCCTCAATTTGCACACACACACACACACACACACACACACACACACACACACACACATTACCTATATTAGTAATTTTCTACAGCCATTTCATACCCATAACCATACCATTTTATACAGCCGTATAAATAATACCAAGACTAAATTGTTTTACCTTTTTTTGTAGTCAAGTGTTTTTGTGTATTACTGTAGACAAATGGTCAGAAAATGCCCAAATCTTATGTATAATTTAAATAGTTTGTAAAATAGTTTCCAAAAACTTATTACTTTTTACTTCTAAGCATTTTGTCTCTGATTCCCATTTAGGCCGGTTGACTTAAAGATCAATGAAAGCAGAATAACAATGAGCGACCTTCTGTATGTTGTTGTTTAGTTAAGTCATATAGCCACATTTTCTTACATGGCTATGATTAGTTATATTATCTCTTCTCAAACCCAGTATGAAACTGGTGAATACAAATCTTAAAACAAAAAAAACAAAACAAAAAATTCTGTAGTAGTCAACTCCGAATCATACCTCGCCAAAAAAAGTCTACAAGTCTGTATATGGATGCATTTCTTGTTAAAAAGAAATAAAGTGGATATTCGATTTTTACAATTCTTGCATCCATAAGCTGGAATACAGAGTTGACCTGGAAAAGCTACCACTAGCAGAAGATTTGAGCCTCATATTCGCTCCTTTTTCAATGAAGTCAACCGGTCAAAGCAGGGATCTGGACCAGTGTTAAAACTCCTAGTCTAAAATCTTCAGAAAATAATACGCAATTAAATAAATCATAATTGAGCTTCATAAATTTCTAACTACCAAGACAATAAAGTGATAAAGAATGGTCCTGTACCAAATGGAAGTGGTTCCGGGTCAAATGATACTGGTTGTGTGAGAAAGAAGGGTACGAATTGGCGAAATTGCACGCAGCTCTGAAGACAGATGTAACACAAACACAGAGTTTTAGGTCATTCTCCCCTAATGCTAAACTTGAAACCAGATATTTACATCAACTGCATAAGCAAGACAGTTTTATCTTATTCCCTGACATTACATCAGACTTGCCTTTTCCTGTTTCCAGTTAGCGCCACCAAAATTATTTTTATCAGCACCAGAATAATGAAAGAGATTTTTTATGTCTATAACTTTCTTTAAATTTAGAGTTCAAAGATTACATTTAGTGAGTCCAGATGTTGAGAATGATCTCATGGCTTTGGGATCTTCTAACTCAAATTGAGGAATATCTGTGAACCTGTGGATATTCTTTAAAATATCTGATCAATCATTATTCTCGTCTGATTAGTCTGATTTAATATCACACAGTGAGAGAAAAATGGCTGTGTGTCTTCTTATAAAGTGCATGTTAATATCTAGTTTAATTTGTGCCTATTATGAACTTTAGCACCTTATGAGAATAAACAAGTCTTCACCTTGCATCCTGACAACTTACCTCCATACCAAGGTACTTAAGACTCAGGTGACTGTTAGGTTTTCTTCAAAGACGCATGTTTTGTAAAGAGTTTTTCATGCATAATCAATGACTTGGCTGTTGGAGTGTGTGTGTGTGTGTGTGCGTGCGTGCGTGCGTGCGTGCGTGTGTGCACTGTTTTGACGAAGGGAAGCAGAGGCCGGCTCTTTTGTATGCTTCAAAAAAGAAATGTTTGGGAACACCCACAGCAGCACTTCTATTGCTGTTTAATCAGAGGCGGATTCAATTGCTAAAAAAAAAAAATTGCACATGCGACCCTAATTTAAATGACTTGTTACAATGTAACCACGACAAATTTTCTCATATCTTCATAGATTTTTTTCTGTACTGACAAAAACAGCTGTTGATGTCGTTTTGCATTTTAACTCGAAAGCTCATTCCTTTGAATTTAAAGAAAGTCTGGCATTTGGGTCTCTAGATGATACTTTGTTGCTTTCATTTAACATTTCTATGAGGCAAGAGAACTGTTCTTACATAGATTGGTGCATACTTAAATAACACAAATATTGTATTTGTTTGTTTTTTTTCAAGAAGTCTTTTTACAGAAGAATAACACTAATCTCAGCAAAAGTGCTTTTTTTTTTTAAATCCTATATTCTGAGCTCCAAGAAGGAGTTTTAAAGTTTAATCATTGAAGATCCTAGTATGAGGGTCAATGGGTGGATGTAATGTGAAACGCAGTAATAACAGGAGCATTATGAGTCCCTGTTTAGCTAACAATGGTGAGTATTTAGGATTTGAAGCCTCAGTTAGACATTTGTTTTCTGGCTTCCTTAGCACTAACTAACTTATTCTTGATGGCTGTCTCTCAATCCCATGCACTAAAGGGTGAGGATTGCATATGGAAAAGTGCCAGTCAAGGAGGTATGACAGGGTCCCCTGCGAATCGACTCAATCAACTTTAAGGTAGCCATTTGAATTAAAGCCACTCCCCCTCCTTTGTTCTCGTTGCCTGCTGCCTTCCAAAGTTTCTCCAGCACCTCCTCCTCCTACTCCAGCATCATGCCGATGGTTTGACCAGCCGTCCTCGGGCCCTTCATGAAAGCGTAGCCGCAGGGTTTTGCGGATAACAAAGCGCTCCACGATGAAGGAGGCGCAGAACCACGGCACGGCGTACTCGGCCGTGATCAACCCCATGAAGTTGTAGCGGAACTCGGTGTAGTCCCAGGGACAGGCGTTGAACTGCCGAAGCAGCAGCCCCGTCCCAAACTCCCACAGGTAGGTCCACAGAGTGTAGATGATGCAGCGCAGCAGCACGGGACAGCGGCCGCGCAACTTCAAGTACATCCGCTCTACAATGAGGATGCAGGTGCCGTAGATGAAGAGAGCCCACACGCTGGTCACACCGGGGAACTTCCAGTTGCAGTTGACCACAAACTCCCAGGCAGCAGTGAACATCACTTCACAGAAGTAGCCATGGATGGCGTAGAGGTACCAGCGGGAGAGGGCCGTGAGAGGAACAGGGTCCCTTGAGGTTTCTAAGGTTACCATGATTCCTCTTGTGGGTTTCACACAGATTTCCTATTTGTATGTACAGGATTCAGATCTGAAAAGAGAACAAATAAAGACTTCAGAAATGATAATTTGGAAAACCTGCTAACCCTTATTCAACTCTGGTACCAAAAAAGGAAAGGAAATTTGCACTTGGTGGATTTTTTTCATTGCCATAACAATGTTTCATGGTACTGAATCTCATACTGCTGAACAGTTTTTATTGTCCCTCAAATTGTGCCACATTTGTAAAGAAATGCTTTTGTGGGTTGAGCAGCAGAGTTGAGTATGTGAGTTGCTCTCTTAAAAGAATTGCCAAAAACCAAACAAACGATAGTGTGGGGTGGCATTTCATCATTGTCAACATCGGAACCAATCTTCACAAAAAGAGGAATCAAGATGAGATCCTACAGTGGTAATCCCATATTTGCCCTCTTTGGGACCCAAATCTAACCTCCATAATGTTAATGCCCAACAGAGAGAGCTTTTACAGACACTACCTTCAGAACTTAATGGAAGAGAAAATATTTCCTCCCTGCAGTCCTGACTTCAACCTCATTGAACACTGGCGTCAAAGTGACCAACGCAACTACTGTACATGCGACAATTGCTGGTTGAAGACTAGTATGCCATCTGACACCAATGTGCGACCAAGCTGGTGATCAGAATGAGGAGAAGGTGGCAGGATGTTGTGGCTGCATATGACACACTGCTGAGGCTCCTGTTTATTCAATTAATGTTTTTTTTTTTGTTTTTTTGTAATTGCTTCATCAAGGTTCCATCCCATAGGCCAACTGATGACACTCAACAAGAATAAGTAGCAGAATAAACTACTTGGTATTAGCAGAGATGATTTGAAAGGTTTTCCTTTGCCACAACCCATATACTCAACTCTGTTGCTCAACCCACAAATGCATTTTCCTTACAAATGTGGCACAATTTAAAGGGAAATTAAAAAAAAAAAAGCTTTACAATGGCCTAACATTTATTGAAAGAGGTATTGCTACAAAAGAAAAAACAATTGATAAAACAGAAGTTACCAAGTTGTTTTCTCAGTCTGAGATGGATTATTAACACAAGCAAATAATGTGTGAACAGCAACGTGCCGACACAGAAATAGCTGTGGGGAGTCAATACAAAGTTTCCATCACGTACGGACAGGAGGGGAGCGGTAGAAGATGTAATAAAATCTCCAAAGCTCGCTGTTAGAGGACCACAGTCAAGAGTGGAGTCTCAGGTCACCGAGTTTCCATAGCAACCACAACACAGTGTTGCGATATAACCAAATGGTTCGGGGTGATGCCAGAAAAAAAAAAAAAGCCTTAACAGATGGAAACACAAAAGGAAATTCTACTAGGAGTTGAATTGGAAGGGTGTTCTTTGGTCAGAGGAGACGAGGACTGAGCGATTCAGCAACAAAACATGTAAGACGCAGGAGGAGTCGAGGAAAAGCATCTCATGTTCATTGCAAAGGATAGTGGAAGATTGGTAATGCAAGAGGCCTGTTTTTCGTTCATGTATCTTGAGAACGTTTATAAAGTGTATGGCTTCACGACCTCTGAAATAAAATGTAAAAACATCTACATTTAATCTGAGTATAAGAATAGAATATGAGTCTTATTGGGTATTTCTGCAGCTTCGTAATCAAAACACAGACCAAACTGAAACCAACTCAGACATGGCCACAACAAAACAAATCAACATTCTTCCATGACTATTGCAGTATCAGGATCTGCCTCCTACAGGAAACCTGTTTGGGTGAGATGTGGAAAATAAAACTTTAAATGTGTCAGAATCCTCATTCTGGTTTGTTTGCTTAGCTCCCTGCAAGATTGTTGTGTTACGCCTCCTGTTTAGTTCGTATCAAAGTTGTTGGTCCGGATAGTCTAGTTTGTGGTCTTTGGATTTCACCCAAACCTTCTCCATTTGAATGCCATTTATTTAGTAATAAAACCTTTTAGTTTCAATGATCTGGCCCCAGGGAATCCAGAATTAAGTCTTCAGCTCTGTTTCATGACAGGGTAAAAATGTACAATTCACGAGGTTCTGACAGTGAAAGTTCAATTTCTGAGAATACTTGTGAAAGGCTCTGCAACTGCTTGTAGAGATTTTCCAAAAAATTACAATAATTATTCCTCATTATAAAACACTGACATGCAGTACATCCCATCTTAAGAAATGATTACAGCCTAACCGCCTAAACAGAGTCTGCTGCCTACAGAATTAAACAGGATTTGCTGCCATCTCCAGCAACAGCCATCTGGCCAAATCAAAAGTGAAATCTTCAGGATTAGAAATTTAATTGCGTGGGGTGCTAAGCCACTTTTAAATTAAGCCAAGGCAGTGAAACACTGCAGGCATCGGGAGATTTAATTAAAGACTGGAGGCTGATGAAGCACTTAAAGTGTACGACCTTCCCTCAGCTGATGCTATTTACACAGTGAGGGGGTTTCTTATGTAAGGTATAGCTTTGTCATCTGACTGCCTACATCAACACTCTGCATCTCCAACTCGTGCTGCTTGGCAAACATTTCGTGCTGACATATCAGGCATCAGAAATCCCACAAAGGGACGGGCCCGTTCGCGGCTCTGCTCCACACATCGCGTCTTAAATTAGAAGAACACTGAATGCAAACAGCACAATGATGAATTCAAAGACCATTTTACTCAATAAGGCCATGCAGTTTATATCCTTTACTATACAATGTCTCCAGAGGAAGCTGTCATAGCAACAACGATTATACAATAGATCACAAACGCTGGGTGAAATAGCATCTTAGTACGAGGTTACAAGTACAAACGCATGTTTGAAGAACAAAAGGTCCTTTTTTGTCTCTTTTTGTCTTCAAAGCCTGGCTGTGACCCAGAGAGTCCACAGGGATTAGCACATTTACTCCAAACAAGGAACAAGGGTTTCATGTGATTAACTGGGCCACAGCGATGGGCCAACTGACCTCCATAAACCCCTTATTCCATCTTTTTTCTGGCTTCCTGGGAAACACACCTCGTCTATGAAAGTCAGACTGGGTCAAGGAGTGCTTTTCAAGAGCTGAGAAGAAAGGTTCAGCCTGTTACAAAAAGAGAGACACGCTGAATTGAATTCTCCTTTGCTTCTATAAGTTAGTCAAGTCAGATTGTTAAATTGTGCCAAAGCCTCAAGGAATTCATGCCATTATCATTCTGTTTCTCTGTATCATTCGATTTTTTTATGTCTTAATTACTGAACTTCTCCTGCGGACTGTCTGGTATTTCAGTCATTCAAATTCCACAATATTCAGCATATTCAGAATCTGTCAACTATCACCGACATAATTTATACGTCTTACAGTTTTCAACTATCTCACTTTTTTTAATTAAAATAAATTCCAGCTTATTGCCACTGGGTCTGTGCCCCATAGTCTCACGGAAGAGTCAAAGAGGCACATGAGCTTACCAGGTTGTTTTTAGGCTTCTGGACATCGTCATGCTATCAAACCAGAAGCAGCTGTTTTACTTAGTATTACAAAACAAATTCATGCTCTTCATACTTTTTCAGAACGAGACAGTTAGGGAATTAAAACTACTTTTACAAAAGATTATTGTTTACAGTGTATACCATATTAATGTAAGTATATTAGCTAATGTTAAAATAGCAAGTGCTTCTAGCCTGCTAACATTTGCTAACCTGCTGGAATTAACGTTAACTACTACACATTAGCTAATGTTAGCATATCACCCAAAAACAAGTAATATAACTATCATAAATAACAAGTTAATGTTAGGATGTTAGCTCTTAGAATAACAGCTGTATTCGTTACTGTTAGCTAACATATTACCATATTTGCTAGTATTTTTAATATATTCATCTTAAGTTAGAACCATGATGAATAGCCATGAGGAATAGCTATTATGCTAATTTTACTATGCTTTCATTTTAGCTAATGCTGGCACATAAAATGCTATTAGCAAAGCAACTGATGCTTGCTACAGTCAGGAAGGAAAGACTTTAAAAAAAAAAAAGAAATAAGCACTGATTTTAAAGCTGGAAAAGTTTTTCCTTAAAAAAAAAAAAAGAAAGAAAGCCTTTCCACTCATTTTAACTGTAGCCTACATCACAATTATTGACCTAAGCTCTACCACTAAAGTTACAAATGCCCTGCTGTTTAACATGGTCAGCTGATTTATGCTCTCAGATTTTATTTTATGCTCTATCATGCCAGGCTGCTGATTCTTCAATCTAACACCACTTTTAACAGTTCAGCTTAGTCTGCTATGACTTCAGTTTCTTCAGAGGTTTTCAGTTTCAGTTTCTGCTATACAATTCGGCTCTATTAAAAGGGATTGTTCTAAATTTCTGCCTCTTTGTTCTCCATAACATTAATTTGGGCTTCAGTTCAACTTTTTCAGCAGAAGTTGAAATGAAAAATCAGATTACCAATTTAGCTTACAGCATCCATGCAGCATTTGTGATGGAAAAGCTTTTTTTTTTTATCTAGTTTTCACCATAAAACTGAATTATTGTCAAATCTGACATTATAAGTAGATTATAGTTTAAATACACCAGCATATTCTAACCTCCAAAAATCCTCATTGATATAACCACTTTATATGCAGATGAAAGCAGTGTGTTAGCCACATTGTTCTCTTGTCATCACTGACGACCGCTTTTCTCCCAACACTTCCCCCTTTCTCTCTCCACCTAAAATGCACATTACATTTGTCACCCACACACATGCAAATCTGCTAATGAGAAGGATTATCTAAAACTGTCCAACGCTACACCTCCTGCCAAACACACCATACATGCGAACATCCAGACGAAGACGAGGCAGCGATGTAGCACGAGAAAAGGAAATATTTTCTGCGTTCTTCCTGTGATCTTCATTTCTGACAACAGTTAGTGGTATTTCTGATAATTTTATGGTGTTGAAAAATCAGAGAGTCAACACTTGACATAAACTAAAATGGTCCAAACAATTTCTTTTACATAGTCACAGAGATTCTTGTGGTGATGATTCTTTACTATCCGGTTAGGTTTATAAAAGGTTTTCCACTTGTGTGTGCCAATGTGCGTGTTTGTGCCCGAGGTAAGGTGAGGCAGGGTGAGTTAATTTTCTTAACACCACTCAAACAAAAGATCATTCAAATAGCCAAACCCAGCGGTGAACTGGCTAGACTCCTCTAGCCTCTTTTCAAATCATCGCCTCACAACAGATATACGTAACCACCAATCCCTCTTGGTGGCTCATTTAATCCTGTAAGTCACACCAGTCAGTCTGGTGAGATCATGGTCAATGTGAGCTTCTTGGGCATGCAGTGGGACCGGGTCTGCAATGCACCGCATTCACCTGAGTAATATGCGTTAGATGTGTCACACGCATTCAATTTAGCTGAGATTTGTGTGTCAGTTTGTTATAATTGTTGCACACCCATTTCAACATGGAAGTATATTAGCACAGTTGCAACCAATGTAACTGAATATCCGCTCCAAAGTGAATTTATTGGCAAAAGCAACAAACATGCAACAAATCTAAGAAAACTATTTAAATAGCTGAGCAAAGCTGATATTACAAGTTGTTCCTTTAAGTTAAACACAAAAGAGAACTTTTAATGATGGCAGCAGTCTCTAAATGATTTAACTCCTTTGAGTATGTTTCATACATGATGCAGGAGACATTTTGCTGTTGACCTGCTAGAACTGTGATGTATGGCCACCCAACAGGTTCTGGCAGAGTTCTGGAGGAGCCTTGTCATGAGCAAACCCTCCAGTTCACTAATAATCTTCGTTCTGGATTCTGTGATCATGTTTTTCAAATCAGACCAGAGTTTAAGTTTAATTATGTTTGCCAGTCTAGTATTTTCCAAGGACTCCTTCTGACATCAAGGCTTGGTGAATCATGCTTGAGATCATTGTCCAGTTTAAATGGCCAATCGTTTCGTCACACTTTGAGAAAAGCCAGCATAGTTTGTCTTTGTCTGATATTAAAGTGGCTGTCATAATCTGAAAAATATTAGTGGGCCATAAAAACACTGCTCCATAAAAACTGAATAGGCGTGTGGAATGATGTCAAACCATAATAATGGCGTCAGGCTGGCTGGATGTTTGATTAGCTTAATTTACTTCTGCATGTAGTGGCAGAATCATGCTAAAGATTTGGATCCGCGCTATTGTTACTGATGGAAGTAATGAAGATGGAAGAGTTCACTTAAGGGGGCAGAGGGGGTCACATGCAACCCCAATTGTAAATGGTCAAATGTAAACACAGCTAAGCATTTAAATGAATAAAATTCATTTATTCATTTAAACAGATTATGACAGCCATTTTAATATCAGATACTCATCAGATATCCGAATGAAAGTGCCGAAGGATCTGCAAGCTTCATAGCATAGCCTTCCCATGAGGCGAGGGATCATGCATTGATCAAACAGCAGCATGAACTAATGAGAGCAGCACAGATCAGTGACACACATAGACACATTAGGAAAGGACAGCTTATAAAGCTGCTGGCTTTCTGGCTATGAGACATTTTGAATGTAATCTGTGCGGCTGGAAAGGCAGAAAGACAGCAAATCTACAACACTCTGGTAGAAACTGCTGCGCAAAAACAAAGTACAAACCAGTCTTGACGTTTATTTTCTTATTAAACCATCAACTACTTTCTGCCTCTTCAGACATGTGCGTCGAAACATGTCAGGTATCTCTGAAGAGACAAAGTAATTGAGTGTCTAATAATAAAATAAACATAAAGACTTTATCTTACAGAGACACAATGAGTTTTACTGAATAAAATACAAACCATATGTATATTAAATCTACTATATTTGAATTGTTTAACTTTATGAGGTTAGTCAAAAACATTGCTGTTTGTTAAAAATAGCATAAATTGTGATTAACTGCAAAGCCCCTAATTAATTAGATACACTTTTCTTTTGTCCCATGGCTAATTCAGGTGCATCATTAAAAGATCAAATCTAATACAAGATGTTAACGGAACATTTAGTCAAATTTTTTCACTGGAGTTAATATAAAGCCTCGTTGGAAAACATGCTACATGAAATCCTTTGAAACTTGCCAGTTTGTCGCACTTTTTTTAGCAACTACATGAAGTTGTGTCACAAATTTCAAACCCCCTCCTGCTGACGTAGCAAAACCGAAAGTTGCTTTTATTTAGAGGAAATGCAAGTGACATACCGGTTCCCAACATTTTTGATTACTCCCACTATTACATCAAGATGGCATAACCAGATATCCCCGTCACCTTATTTATGCTCCTTTATTGACCTGTTGCCAGACAGTATTTTGCTCTGTTTTTGATGTCGCTGTTGTATCATATCCTCCCTCCCCATCACAGTTATCGATCAGCATGGCTCCTGCCTGCTCCAACTGCAGTGGCCCCATTTTGGCATCACCCTTTATTGAAACCTGCCACAAAATATCTCAGTTTGAGGTCAGAATCACCAGCGGAATCAGAAAAGCAGCACGAAACAAACTGAACTGAAAAAGTGTAAATCAACCGCGCAGCGCCGCTCCTGTTTAAGGATCTGATTGTGTGCTTTTAAGAGAAACAACATGATTATTTGTGAAGGGAACGGATGACAGGTTTCTGAGACATTCGGGGAGCAAGAAAACACACGGACTGATATACGGAGTAAGCGAAAGGTGGAGAATGAAGATGTCTTTATAGTGCTGACAGCTATGAGCTCCGACAGCGAACACACTGAGGGATCCACAACACAGCGCACAGTCAGGTTATCTTCCATGCCGGTGTGTTTCCGAGTGTGTGTGGCACGGATCCCAGGTCTACTCTGACTTTTAGAAGGTCACTTTGAGAGGCATCAGAGAGGAACCAGCAGCATCCGATATGCAGGTGAACGACGGCGAACAGGGGTGACCTTAGCGACAACTCATCTCCAATGACAGAAACTGCATCAGCAAGAACTGCGCTCCCGCATTTAAAGGGATAGTTTGGGATTTTT
This sequence comes from Alfaro cultratus, assembly GCA_903066825.1. Classification (NCBI taxonomy): domain Eukaryota; kingdom Metazoa; phylum Chordata; class Actinopteri; order Cyprinodontiformes; family Poeciliidae; genus Alfaro; species Alfaro cultratus. Next base: position 128,202 of record CAEFZX010008710.1, read on the forward strand.
CAAGTTAAAAAGCTTGTAAGGATTTAGTATTGTATTTCTCTGCGTCTTCATTTAGCAAAATTAGGACAAATTCTGGTTGGTTCAGGAGAAGTCAAATTATCTGCCTTCCACAATCTTTCAGAAATCCACAGGACTTTTTGAATTTGGGATTTTAAACTATTAGTACGTTTGCACTGGGTAGTTATTTATATAAACACGATTATTTACACTGGAAATTGAGATAGCAGACAGTGTGCTGATATTGAGTCGTCTGTGTGAAACACTTATAGATCATGCAAAGCGTTTTCTGGTCAGAGTCAATGTCTGATATAAAACTAAAGTGGTATTAAAAGCAAAACTACTGTAGAGGTTCATGTCTACTGATTTTTTCAGGGCAATCCCTTTCTCTATTAGGTGATAAGTCAAAAACAGTTCACGTGTTCTGTGTTCAGAACGGTTTCACACAGGATGATCTCTGGTGGCACACCACTTCCTTTCATTTCCTGCGATTGTCGCAGGTTAAGATATTAACCTGCGCCTTAAGGTCTGAAATACACACAAGACAGGCTTTAAAGTTTAAATTCTGCTTTTAAATCCCTGCGTCTTTTAGATTCCTCACCTACCTACCCTGATCACATGTTCTCTATATCCACGATGAGCAACAGGCCGAGTCGGGGGGGAGAGTAATGAATCGAGAGACAAGTTTGAGAGAAAAGAGATGGACAGGAGTGGGGGATGGAGGAGAGGTGGAATGGGAGAACCCCATGAGGCGGCACAAAATAAAGGGACTCTGATCGATTGCAAAGACAGGTCGATTAGCTCCGAAACAGCAAGCTGGCCTTCACACACACCCCCAGGGCAAAACTACGCCTCTCCTCTCATCCAGACTAGTGCAAAAAGACCTAAAACTCCTGCTGCTAAGATACGACGCTTCTGGTGTCACATTTAAGACGGAGTCAGTTCAATGCTCCATCATCCGAGCTTTAACTTTACAATCTTGGATGCAGAGAAGCAAGTCAAAAGAAAAGAAAGTTAATATTAACGTCATTCACTTATACAATGTATTTGATACAAGTGAGTTTTCTCTGAAAATCATAAGTAAGTATCCATGAACAGCCACTTTAATTATTACTTACATGCAGATAATAGGAAAATTATCATTATTACAAGCTATTTTTTTCTTGATAACAAACCATTTTTCCTGTTATTTTAAGGAAACTACATAAAAATATCCAAATTTATCAGATCCATTTTTATAGCATCCAGATATCTAATTTTTTTTCTTTATTAGAACACGTTTTATATACAAATTTCCCTTGATAAAGATTAGAACTGTGTACACACTCCAATTAAAGCAGTTTAATGTATTACTGCATTTATGATCTAAGGATGGTGAGAAGAAGTAACATTATAGAGATGGAAGGAGGGGATGAGAAAATGAAAGAGGAAGTAGCGAATAAGGAAAGAGAAGTAAGGTGTGACACCAGGAAATAAAAAAAGGACAGAACATTTAAACAATGCAATAGGGAACAAAGTCTTGAAATACAAATATTTTCCACTGGTTTATCTTCTCTCTCCTTTTAAAATACAGGACACCCTTTAAAAGCGGTCTTCCAGGTAAGCGTGTAGAACATTTCATCCCTCTTGCCCCTCCTTCTGGTTTACAGTTTCAGAAAGCAGCTCAGTTTAACAACTGCATTAGACCTCAGGTTATATACGTGACACTTGTTTTTCTCCGTCTGTCCGCTACGGCGTGTCAGGTGAGGCCGTGTGATCATGTGAGTCCGAGCCGCACAGCGGGAGGCGGCCGCGGCTACATTCATTCCTCACAACGCCCTGTGAAAGTATTCAGACCCCTGAACTATTTCCACAGCTCTTAAGAATTTCATGTTGACAAAAAGCAGCGCTAAGTTGTAACAGCGTAGAAAAACAACATATGGGTTTTATGGGGTTTTTTATTGCTTTTTTTTTTTTTTTTTTCTTGAATAAAAATGGGAAAATAATGGCATGTTTTTGTATTCAGCTCCTCAGTCGAAGTTTGATCAGCCTTTTTGCTGCTGGCAGCTCTGGACACAAACAAACTGACCATTTTCTATTTTTCATTAATTTTTTTTAGGAAGTAAATAAAATTTAATTTTCAAGTCTTGACAGAGATTCCCAAGTAGATTTAGGTCTGAGTTTTCACCAGGCCATTGTAAGACATGATTATGCTTTGATCTAAAGGTCAGTCTGTAGAAAACTGACCTTTTATCCTAAACTCAAGTCTTCTGCAGCCCTTTATATATACTGCTTTTAAGGATTGTCACATCTATTCTTCCATTAACCCTAACCAGCTGCATTGTTGCTGCTAAAGAAAGAGGTCCCCACAGCATTATGCTGCTACTACCAGGCGAGGTCTTAAATTTCCAGACCAAAAAAGTTCAACTTTTGCCCCGTTCTGACCAGAGCACCTCTTTCTCATGGTTCCTTGTGGCATACTCCACCTGAGCTGAGGATTTTTGCAGCTCCCCAAGAGTTACCCAACATTCTCTTGGCAGTTTCTCTGACTCCTCGCCAAGGCTGCCGTTTCTTTGTAAGGTTTGCAAACATGTGGTCTCCGCACTGCGTCTAATCCTTCCAAACATTACCGGTGCAATGCTTTTTCAGACAGATGCACAGCTTCATTCGCAACACAAAGCCTCGGTTTGCATGTTTGAGCTCTATAATTAGCAAGGTCTCTCAATAATGCTCTCAGGTAAGGCTGGAACGGCGCCAGGAAGCGCTGACACTAAAAGCTCCGGCGCAGCACGGCCGACGCAGGCCCGTGCAACTTTATCAAAGGCATCCTCTCCATAACCGCAAGGTGAAAGCTTTAGCGAGTGACGCAGAACGGAGGAGGAGGAAGGATTTATGTAAACAGGGAGGTGGGTTTCGGATCCAAAAGGCTTTTATTGATTGGCAAGAAATAGAACCTGAAGTCATGCGTGGAAGCGAGGAGGCTTCTTGTGTTAAACGTGACGAGTCAAAAATTACGCTTTCCCAAACACGTCAGTTATATAACAGAAGGTTGAACTTTCTAACTCTTTAATTAAAGTGATTCATAAAGCTGTCTAGGCAGCATGTCAGTATCCAAGGGTGATCGGACAGGCTGAACTTTAAACTGGAAGCGATGGCTCTGTTTTGGGCTCCAACAACAACGCAATAAAGCAAGAAAAACAGATTGGTGTGTAACTCAAAAAGTATTAGCAAAATATTTGATTCATCAAGGTTTATATAGCAATTTATGTCATATGATTATAAAGATTTGGGATAAGTATGATAAGACAAAAGAAAATGTTTAAAAACTGTCCGCATAGCCGTCTTTTATTGCATCAGCATAATCTCACACTGGAAATTTCAGAAAAAAATCCCACCTGTAATTAAAGTACATTTATTCAGTGGGTGGAGAGGATCTCATATAAAACAAATAATTTCTCTAATTACGTCAGATAGTAATTATTGGGCACATAATTACGTTCAATAAACCCATAAAATAATGAGACTTTTTTTTCTAATTTTCTCCTTTTTATGCTGATCAGAGTTTCTAAGAACTTTTAAAATATAATTCACAACTTGTTTTCCCCCTAAAGTATAAGTATGAAGCAACACAGCCACTCTACAAAATGGGAAAGAGAAGCCATTAAAGTAAGGCAGGAAGTACCAAAACTTGCTCTTTTTTCACCAGAATGCACAAGCAATACTTAAAAAGTTTGAAATAGCTAGAATGACAAACAAGGAACATGGGATTATCTTATAGAGATGATTTAAGAATGACATCAGATTTTCTATAGAAAGTGCTTGTCAAAAATTTGCATCTTTATTCAAAAGGTCGTGTTACATTTGTGGCTCCAAAGACAAAAATGGCTCTTTAGACTGGAAAGGTTGCAGGGGGAGAATCTGTTGAATCATGCTACTGCTACAAACTAACAAAACACCTGCGACTTGGTGGGGATTTCACCTTTCAGCATGACAGCAACCTTTAACATAGAACCAGAGTGACAGTGGAGCTGGTTAAATAAAAGCAGATTCAATGGTCCAGTCAAAGTCCAAACTTAAATCCAGTAGAGAATCTTTTGGAAGACCTGGAAATTAATATGTTTCATGCAATCTGACTGATCTTCAGCTATTTTCCAAATCAGAATGAGCAAACATTTAAAGTTCTGGATGGGCAAAGTAGGTAAAAATACCCCCCCAACAGGGCTTGCATAAAAATGTTGTTGCTGAAGTACTGACTAAAGACGGGTCTGCGTTCATGCATTACTTTGTTGGTCTGTCGTAACGCCACACTAAATACATGACGTTTCTAACTGCAATGTGACAAAATGTGAAAAAGTTTGAGAGGTACAAACACTTTGCAGGTCAATTACCGACCTCAAGTTCCAGATCCTGAGAAGTTGAAGCTCTGACATTTGTGTGGGTCAAGCTATGCATTAAATCTTAGAGCTCCTAAGGAAAAATCTGGAGTTTCATAGACATTGTCACCATGGAAGAGGTGAAATGGAGATGGATGCACCTAATGGACGGGGACTCAACTGGCAATCAGACGTAGAAGCTTTGTAATCAATCGTTGGTCATGCATAATTGATGTTGGTTTTATGGCAAGAGATCTGTGGAAAACAATAGAGGTACAGAAATGTCCTGTCCGAGTCAAACCAATGAACTACTGAGGCTTTTGTTCAAATCAATAAACTGGAATAACATAC
>CAEFZX010008714.1:0-17347 GCA_903066825.1 Alfaro cultratus
GACCCTAGGGGGCTCTGGGGAGACCCTAGGGGGCTCTGGGGAGACCCTAGGGGACTCTGGGGAGACCTTAGGGGGCTCTGGGGAGACCCTAGGGGACACAAGGAGGACACTAGGGGACTCGGAGGGAGCACTGGGACCACTAGGGGGAGACAATGGATCACTAGGAGGCTCGGGGAACACACTAGGAGGCAGCTCGGAAGGGGCACTAGGAAGCTCGGAAGGGGCACTAGGAAACAACGAGGGAAAGATAACCCACTGACTGGGGCAGATAATCCACTGACTGGGGCTGGAAAGGCCACTAACCGTGCCGCCTGTCGGCTTGGTGCCAGGCGGGTCGCCTGGAAACCCATCACCATAGGGATGGTGGCTGGAGCGGTCTCTGGAGCAGCGGCAGAGAGCGGAGCTTGATCCGCGGGAGCGGTCGCGGGAGCGGTCGCTGAAGCGGCGGCGGTTGCGCCGGCTGTAACACCGACTGGAGCGGTCTCTGGAACGGTGGCGGAGAGCGGAGCTTGATCCGCGGCGGTGAGAGGAGCTTGATCCGCCGGAGGCGGCGGCGCCGGCCTCGGGGAACCAAGAGGCCCGGACGCCGAAGGGGCTGGAGGTGCTGGTCCCGGAGACGCTGGAGCTGGGCTGGTGGAGGGAAAATCCGGTTTGGGAGGCAGAGGGTGGCTGGCCATGACGGCAAGGGCGGTCTGGCGCTCCCACTCTGCCTCTCGCTGCAGCTCCACCAGACCCAGCAGACGAAGGTGATCGGACCAGTACTCCAGCTCCATGAGCAGCCTGATGGCTACTCCCAGGCGACGGAATTAAAAATATGGCTCAGCCATAATTTCGCTGAAGTCCTGAATGTTTCTTTTTAATTCTGGATCCATTCCTTAGGGCGTTCCTCACCGTACTTGTTGGTCGGGTCCTTCTGTCATGAATTGGTGTGGAGTGAGGTGGTGAGGGAGAACGCCAGGAGACCCAGGTAAGCGAATAATGATGATTTAATGATGAACAATAACCAAAAATAGTCCAACAACCGTGGCAGCACTGCTGAGCAGAAACAGGGGGCTCACTACAGGTAGCACACGGCAAACGAATGGACACATACAACAGACTGGCAAACATCAGACGAGGACCCGACAAAGACGCAGACACACAGGTGAGACTAAATACACAAGAGGTAATCAAGGAACGAGACACACCTGGGAGTAATCAAGGGGAGACAGGACAACACGGAGAGCACAGAGACACAGAAAACTTGAAATAAATACACAGAAAACACGGAACCTGACAAAACCCACATCCACACAAGTGGCTGATTTTCAGACCTATGCAGAGGTAGAAGAGGTCAGTTACTCATGTACAGAGCCTTTCCAAAAAAAAATTATATCTTAGAAAAGTTGTTTAAGTCCCATAATTCCACTCAAAAAGTTCAACTTTCACAAGTTATAGATTCAGGGGCCACAGTTTAAATGATTCCAAGTATTTGTTTGTTTATTGTTACATAATTTGGGCTTACAGCTCATAAATCCTACAAAAACAGGAATTCAAAAACTTAGAATGCTGTGAAGAAATCAGCCCACATTTTAGAGGGCATGAATGTTGTAAATTGAGTGTGACACACTAATCATCTACTAAGCTCAAAGCAAGGAGGCTGGCTGTTCACAGAGTGCTGTGTCTAAGTATATTAATGGAAAGTCTAGTGGAAGGGCAAAATTTGGCAAGAGAAGATCCTCCAGCAAAAGAGATGACTTTGGACTTCAATGGATTATCAAGCAGAGAAGATTCAAGAATCTCTCAGAGATCCAGAAAGGGTGGAATGAGACAGGAGTCCCAACTTCATAACCCACCACAATCAGACGGTACACTATTAGGTTCCCCGGGTCAAGCTGCTTCTGAACCTGAGCCACCGTAGGAAGCTTCTCAACTGGGCCAAGGAGAAGAAGGGTGAGGCCATCGGCCAAGGGTTTGGAGGAGGAAAGGTGAGGAACTGAACCCAAACTGCTTGAGGTCCATTGTGAAACATCCACAGTCAGTCATGGTTTGGGTCATTGTCCACTGCAGGTGTTGGTAAACTCTGCTATCTTAAATCCAAGATCACTGCAACAGTCTACCAGAATGTTTTAGAGCACTACGTGATTTCTTCTGCTGAGGATCTGTATGGAGATGCACATTTCATCTACCAGCAGGACCTGGTCCCTGCCCATGTCACCAGAAGCACCAAAGCCTGGTTTGGTTAATAAGGCACTGACACACTCTCACATTGCCTCTAAAAAGTAAATTGGCTGTTTTCCTTTGCAAATCCTGTTCACAGTGAGACTAACACATTCAAGTGGGAGTCAGGTTTTGTTTGTGTTCTTCATAACAGAGTCCTTGCAGGGCTGTATTGGTGGTGGAGAGGGGCTCTAGCTCACATCGCAGAGGAATCCAACCTGAGTTGAGGGAGAGCAGAGGAGCCCAAGAAAACACTGCAGCTCCAAAAACTAAACACTTTCTATGGAAATGGATATATTTACTCGCATGGCTCCCAGAAGAACCGCAGCAGAATGGCTTTTTAATGTGAAACAGGGCCACTGTGTGAAGCCTGCCAAAGGATCTCCTTGAGAAACATCCAATCTGAAGCCACGTGAAAAACATGCCGAGTCCAGGAGGGGTGCTCAATTAACAGCAAAAATAAAACGTCGGAATATTAAGTAACCCTTGCTGAGTAGGAAGAAATGTTGTCTTCCATAATTTAATCCAACTCCAGAGGATCCCACATAAACACTAGCCATGTACTTTTAAGCGTAAATGAATGTAACATGTAGAAAATGTCCCAGGAGTTATGAGTGTTAAAAGAGAACGTAGAGATATTTGTTACATCCTGTGATGTCTTTTGGATACATAGAAAGGCCAGACAGACACCCCTCCCCGTTCATTGCCTGGGGAAAGTGCCAGTGACACCAGCGTATGTATTTCTGGGCCTGTGTTCCTAAAATCAGCAGGATGATTTACAGCTATTGTGTGCCGGTCGCAGACCTTCTTTCGCTGTAGCACATCTAGTCTCCCCAATTTCAGGACAGTTAATGAAGCTGATCAAGTCAGGCAGAAGCAAATTAACATGGCTGATTAGTCATTTATATGAAGCAGAATAAATGCCCTTAAAATACTGGACCTCATCATGTGAGAATGTGAAAATGGAGCTAAACACAAATTTCTGAGTTTCAAAACACTCGGGTACAGATCTGATCAGATCAGGTCTGAACAAGACGAAGGCCTCCACTCTTCTAGACACCACAGGGACCCACAGTCAGACTGGCAGACAGGAAATTGAGGTTGACAACTTGTCACACCAGAATATTTAGAGCATATGTGAGACAGGAGATCTGGGTGTAAAACTAACAAAAGAAGTCAACCTGATAAAGAGGTGTTTACATCCTTGTTCAGTTTCCCAGCCCTGAAACATGTTATGAATAAAATGATTCTGTGTCCTTCCTCTGTCTCTTTTATCTGCTTACATGCACACTGCTGAACGCTTGGATACCCATAACATATAAGACTGGTGACAGTCACAAATAAACAAAAACTGATTAAGCAGGTCAACAGCCCTTAGAGAGGGTGCAGAATGAGGAGAATAAAAGCAGAACTCACGCTACAATCTTTGCTTCATTTGGTGTCACCATGGTGTGCTAAGTGGAGCCCAGTGCAGGACGGTGAATGTCGCTCTGTATCTATTCCATTTGTATGACTTGTAACATTTGATCATTTTCGGCATTAAAAGCCTGTTTTAAACTTAACCAAATCTCTTTATTTCTCAAGGTAATAACACTGAGGGGTTCTGGTCAGGTCCTGAAACTGGTAAACGGACGTGGGTGATGCACAGAAGGGGAAATGTTTGAACTACAACAACCATTTCTAGTGGTTTTACACAAAATAGCTGTCTTCAAATAAAAACTCATAGCTAAAGAGCATAGTGGTTTACATCTCTGTTACATTAGAAGCACGCCTTGCAAGAAGCAGAACCAAATGAGTCATCTGACACTTTGGCCTGTGCAGGTTCAGTTGTGTGTCATGCCACCACTGCACTTTTGGGGCCTGTCTGTGCAGCTCAGACACATCCCACAGGTCTTGATTTCTGGGATGGTCTTCGTTCGCTCACCTACCCAATCTCACCCTCCTCCTTCCCATCCCAGACAGATGTTCGCTCAATTCACCCCTCTAGTCTGGAACAGCCTCGCTTCGAAATGAGATAAAAAACAAAACAAAAAAAACAAAAACAAAGGGAGAAGCTGGAATACAGTCGGCCACCAACTCCATCTACAAGCCTTTTCACGGCCAATTAGAAAAACACATGAATCCTGGAAAAATAAAATCCATTTGAAATAGACCATGTACCTGCACTTACTTTTTCAAATAAATGCAAAAAGAGAGAAAAAAGACAGGGCCTCCCTTTTATTTCTGAAGCTACATAAAAGAGCCAAAAGCAATGGCTATTATACATGCACTGTTGTTTTGTGCAGGGAGTTTTTCATAATTGTAACGGAAAGGTGTAAATGCACGCCATCTCCAAAAGTAATCAAGAGAATGAGCCGCGGGGCTATTTTAATGTATGCAAAAACTAGTGACCCACAATGAAGGAGAGAACAGCTCCAATGAATGCAAAGTAATGCATGCGAGCTTGGAAGCGGCACTGATGAGGGGACGGCTAAAATTAACACCCAATTAATTTTTGAATTGACAAACAAATGAAACCCATAAATCTACTTTCTCATTAATTTCACCACAGAATAATTCAAAGCTGCAATATTACAAATGAAAAAAATTTGGAGAAAAAAAAAAGAAAATGAAAATGGAAAAAGGGCATTATCCATCATAAATTTCAAGCAGATAGGAAAGAGCCTTATTAGAGAGCTGCGCTGATAATGGTGTTAATCTGTGAAGCACTGAGGTGAGGGGGGGCATCCTGAGCTGAGGGGCAGTTTGACCATGTGACGTTTGTTTATCTGCCTATTTATTTTCACTTCAGTTCAGTGGATATTCTTGTATTTGATGACTCAAAAGGCTCTAAATTTTTCCATCTGATCTGTTTTAACAACACGCTGACATTAAGCTATAATTATGGGTCAAGCGGTCTGTGTAAAAGGGGGTGCAGTTGCTGGGGTGACAAAACATACTTTGTGCACAAACATTTGAAAACAACACAATGCACAAAGGGAGACATTTAATATTATTAATGGTGCATGTCTGTCTGTTTGTTTTTTTGGGTGGAGAAAATATATAGCCTTTGCCAGATTTATTGGCATGCTGGATGTGTAAATAGTAAAAAAAAAAAAAAAGCTCTAGTGGCAATAATGTAGTGGCATAATCTCAAACTGAACCTTTTGTTAAATCCGTAGTCAAAGGGAGGAAAAGAAAATCCCCCATAATAATAAATATTAGCTTCAAGCAAACTTGCCAGTGGAACTTTTATTGGTATATTGGAATCTCTTCAAAATAAATGTAAGAGAAGCATTTTTTTTATTCATACTGTACTTTTCAAATTTCTCAAACTATTTAAGGGTTTGAGAACCCCTTTTCTCTGTATTTATATGATATAACACAAACACCCGTTTTTCTCTTTCATGTTTTCAAAGCCTTATCATACCACAGTAAGGACGCCAAGTCCCTCCCCAGCCTATCACCCAGCTTTCATGACACCCAACCCTAAAGTTTCTCCCTAAAAATCTAGTCTATGTTGTGATCTTGATCTTGTCATTCATCAAGTCTTTATCTTACCACTTCAATTAACCGTGTTTGTAACAGTAAACCCTACCAGAAGCCAAATCCCCCAGACAGCAGGATTATAGGGGAACTGAACCTCTAAACCACATTAAGGCAGTGATTTAAGAAAGTCCGTAGGTCTTAAGCCACGGTTATGAACAAGAAAAATTAAGGTTACTTTCTTCGGGTCAGGGATCAGTCTCTGTCTCAAGTGGAGCAGTTCAAGTATCTTGGTATCGCTTGCTAGGATGCAATGGAAGAGACTGGGGTGTTATGTACAGTGTACAACAATACTACAGTATGTCATGGTGAAATTTGCTGGTCTTTCTATAGTCACTCACCTGTATTACGGGATATGAATCGACAGTAAATTGAATGAATGACATCTCTAATAAAACTGACTAAAACAAGGTTGGTCATTCAGTGGTAGCGTGGAGTCAGAGAGTTAAGTCAACTTTATCTGTATAGCCCAGTTCAGCAACAAAGCAGTTCAGAGTGCTTTACAACATGAAAATATCAGAGTCATCAAGGATGAAACAAGTATCCATTCATCCATCCATTTTCTTCTGCTTTTTCCGGGGTCAGGTCGCAGCAGTAGCAGCTTCAGAAGGGATGAAACAAGCAATAAACATTATATCATCAAGCATATCAAATATTTTGATCAATGTTTCACTTAATACTAATCAAGGGCAACTCTAACCATGTGGGGTGTCAAAAATTGTGGATTGTTCGAGGTGAGGTAGAGAGGCGATGAACGCAGGTTATGGTAAAAATGGTGGTTTTAATGGTGACAACCAAGAGTACAGAAATCCAGGAATCACAGTTGAAGGATGGGGCTAGGAACTTACACAATGGTAGCACTGGAGGAACTCAACAGAGACATGACACACAACTGCAAAGACAAATGACATAAGACAAGAATCCAACAGGGTGCAGGGAACACAGTTGAAGTTAATACACTGGGATATAATCAGGGAAAACAAGGGACAGCTGAAAACAATCAAAACACAGAGACTCAATTAATTGAAACAATACACACAAAATCCAAATCCCCACATGGGGTCTTAGGAATGCAGTGTTTCAGATGTTTTGAAGTTTTCTGGAAGCTTGTTCCAAATTTGCGGTGCATAGAATGCTGCTTCTCAATGTTTGGTTCTGCAATGCAAAGCAAAACCACAAGACCTGAATGGTCTGGAAGGTTGATACAGCGACATCAGATCTTTATTATATTTTATAAACTAGTTATAAAATGGTGATTTATTTTAAAGTCTATTCTCTGAGCTCTGACTTTAGAACTTGAGTGATGTGCTCTATCTCCCTGGTTTTAGTGAGAATGCTAGTATTCTGGATCAGCTGCAGCTGTCTAGTCAATTTTTTAGGCAGTCCTGTTAAGACAATGCTGTTGCAGTAATCAATGTGACTAAAGATAAATGCATGGCTGAGTTTCTCTAAATCTCGCAGCGACAATCCTGGAAGTGAGGTGTTTCAAGCTCATCCATGCTGATTAGGATTCCTCCAAGATGCCTCCATCTGGAGGTGGTCACTGCACATCCCACTGGGAGATAAACCCCAAAGCAGATCCATAACCAACTTTTGGAAGTGAATATGGCTTTGGTACATTGGAACTCCAAGCTATTCCTAAAACCCAGACAGAGTCATTGGGGAGATGGGCGTCAGTTTATTCAATCTTGGAATAATGAACACTTTAACTGGAACCACAGCAACACTCTGAGTGGCTTTGGTGCGAATCAAAGAGTGAAAATATGGAAAAGTACCTCATGTCTAGCAAAGGATCTGTGATTCTAAAGGCTACGGGAATCTTGTGTATGGCCTTCTAAACTATTTGGAACACCAAGATTTTACATGAAATACTGGTGTCCTCAACCAACAAGCTAAAAATGATTCTCCTTTGTGTGTTTCAGGAAGATAATTTACCAAAACAGAAAAAAACAATAAAATCAACTTTCTTTCAATACTATTCCTTGTGAAATGGTATTGAACGGACTAATATCTGTCCTATTAGCATCAAAGGTTTTACAAAATATTCACAGGAATAGTACTAATAACCTTTGCCATTTCTAACTTGAAAAATAAAAACATAAAAGTGGAAGTCATGTTTCAAACTAGGCAACAGATTGTAGAAATAGAAAAACTGGCTGTGCTGCTGATTATTAGATGCCTCTCTGCTCTTTGGGGGAGAGCTGGCTGCAAAATGGAACAAGCGTTTGGAACAAGCGTTTGGAACAAACACTGAAAAACAAAAAAAAAGGCAAGAGTTTCTGTTTGTTTACTTCTTATTTTCTCTTGCTCTGCCTCAAATTGGGGGGAGTACAGTACAAACAAGAGTCACATGTGTCTCCCACCTGAGCAGACAGGTTGAAGGTTAAGAACACCCAGCGGCCAGAGCTCATCAGTCAACCCCTCACTGGAAATCTAATGCTGGTCTCCCTGTCTTCATGCTCACTTGGAATTCGACAACTCAAACAAGTCAGTGGTTGAATCAAGGTAAGGTCAGCCCGTGCAGCTGTGCTTTGACCCTTCTCCATGTTCTGGTTTTCTGTAACGTTCATGACGGTTAAGCCTCAGCAGCCACCTGCTTCTACTTACCAAGTTCTCACACGGCTTGCTTACACAAGCTCACAACAAAAGCACAACATTTCTTGGGTGGGAGATAAAGACACAAAAGAGGAAACAATTGGGAGAGGTTCACTTTAGAGATGTTTAGGTTCAGCTTGGTTGCTAGACTAGACAAGACATTGGCGTGTACCAAAGGTGCAACAACACAATTCTTCTCAAGGTTTTTTAAGACGCTTATCTGTCACCGTATTTTGGCTTCTGAATCCGGAGAGGGAAGAAGAAAGAAAGAAAAACAGAAGCTGCATATTTAAAAAAAAAAAAAAATGATATCACAGCCCTCATCAGTGACAACAAACTGCTTTTAGGATTAATCTTTAAAGTTTTATCCTCCACAACAGATGGAGGATTTGGGGGGAGAAACAGGAAGCTGTTCCTACATTTTTTTTTGGAAATCATCTGCAAAAGAGTTTTTCTGTAGGGTTAGAACCACCCTGAGGTAAACATAAAAATGCTGATCGTGGACCACCTTACCATTCCTCTATTGGCATTTTCACACCACATCGGTTTGGTTAGCTTTATCATTTTACTCAGGTTGCTATTTTTAGGTAGACAGGGATATAATCAGGCATCATCGAAACTCTACCACAGGATGAAATGTTTCATCCTGACATTAGCATAGCAATGCTAATAGTGGGTTGTGTTAATGACTAGTTCACACCACAGAACTAGTTTGTTCATTTAAGCTAACAGTAGCCTTTTAGCTATGGTCACGAAGTCAACAAAGACTTCCTGTATTTATGCAGTGCTGTGGTGGCGCAGCATATAAACAAACTCCACTAGATATGCATTTTTTAATCCAGATTTTGTTGTTTGTAAATAAAAATGATAAGGAACATTACAAGGATGTTTCTTAATCCCTAAATAAATATAGATTTCTACCCAAACATAACAATTGTTTTATATGTTTATTTCTTCAACCTATTGCTTGGTAGCCTTAAAAACATTAGAGATTAGTTGTTTTTACCCATTTTTTTGATTGAAAGCCTAACTCAGTGTTCTGTCTCAAACACGTATTAAAATTTAGCCAGTCCTGGAAAAGTCCTTGTTTAAACCAGGTATAGGTTAACAAAATACCCCAAAACGGAATCATTTTTAAACCCAACAGCTTTAAGAGTGTTGTGACAACAATCTCCAAACTCCTAGGAGACTAAAGTAACCCATTCCTCTCCTTCACGCTCTGCAGGTATCGTCACAATATATGTGACTGCACATATATTGTGCAAAGCAAAACAAACAAACAAAAAACAAGAGGAACTCAAGTTTTGAGTTGTTCCCAGACCCTGGACGCTGTGTTAGCAGACCATTCACAGTGGCAAACACAGCAGCTGTTTGTTTAATAAGTGACCGCTGCCATGGCTACAATAAACAAAAGGAGCTGTCGTTTATGTTTATGAACAAACATGTCTTTGCATGAGCCGTTTAATATTAACCAGGTGGAATGATCAGCCAATTTCCTAGGTGATACTCAGGGCAAGCACAGAGTAAACGAATTCCAGGAGGGTGCCGGGGCAGGGAATCAATGTTGATGCAAGTACAGCTTTGACTAGAATAAACAACAAGACAAATGTCACTATAAACAAAAAGTCCTTTTTCTGACAGACACACCACTGCTGCATTGCAGCTGCTGAGAAGGACCCCCGTCAATGGGCAGACTGCATGGTGGTCTCCAACAGAAACACGTTGCTGCCGAGCGAAGCAGCTGTGTGTCTTGTTTTCCTCCACCCAACAAACAGTGGTGCCTCACAACAGCACAGAGAGGAACTCGTAAAAACATGTTAAACATTTACCTACTTCAATTATTCAGTAACTGTGTTTGTGGAAGAAGCTAAGGATGTCTCCAGGCTCAGAGAAACAGCAACAGAAATGTCATGTTCCTGGTTTAAAAACAAAACAAAAGTGAAATTGATGAAACTGATTTTTTAATCACCAGATGTTGGAAGATCAAACAAAAAATGTTGCTGTCAAAAATCAATGTACATGTCAACTTGACTATGAATTTTTCATTGAAACTACAACTTGCCATCTGCAGATGTGACTTGCCTACCTCAAATCCATCATAGTTTTTTTTTCTTTGTAAATCTAATCTAGTCTCCAAAACACAGCAAGCATGCACAAAACACATATTTATATCACATCAGGATGACTGCAGTGTGAAATCTAAACCTGAACCTATTACTTAACACTATGACTATGATGCTTTATGTGAATAACAAACTATTATCACGCTACAGGCTTTGATAAATTAGCAAGGAAAGTGGAAGGAAGGTCTCCAGGAGAGAATCTGAGTAGCTGCATAATTTCGGAAAATATACAAACCCCCATTTGCCTCCTCTTCTTAGCTGTGGCTCGGTGTGAAGGCCTGCTGTGCGCAGACAATGACAGAATGTGCCAAAGTAAGGCAGGCCATGGTATTTTTAGTACAAGCGGGCCCGATGGAGACTGAGTAAATAGAGAAGTCTAATGAGTTTAAATCTGGTTGCGCATGAATGGAATAGTAATTCTGGGATGTGCAGCCTCTTTTAGGAGTGGTTCGCCACACATTTCCTCTGTGACTGTCCTTCATCTGACTTTGATGGTCTTGCTCACATGTGGCTCGTTGGCCATTAACACTGCAGTGAGAGGACAGATACCGGGAGACGAGAAGGAGCGGGGGCTTTGTCATGACCACAGGCTCAACCCCGTTGCATTGCTTTGCTCAGGCTCATCTTACCAATTAGATCTGTCACACATGTACACACGAAGAAACACACAGGACCGCATCCTATGTATCCTATGGGAATGGTTAAAACACCTACAGATGATCCACTAATTAAACTGTGCTGTATCTATTTAATAGTTTTCTTAAAAAGAGAATGTAAACATGGTTGAGGAAACGGATCATGCTAAGATTAATGAACTTGTCTAATAAATGTTGCTATTCTTTACAACAGAGGACATCTTTTTGGTCGGAATCATTTTTCAGATAAAAAAGATTTGCAGATTTGTTGAGTCATCGGGACAGATGTGTGGTAAACTACACCTCTCTGCACAAAATGAACCACTACTTATAGTAGAGTAAGTCCTCAACTCTGTGACATACATCTACTATGTTTCTTTCCCCGCTGTGGTAACTGGAATCAGTTGTACGGTTTGGTCTTTACCAATGTAATTAGAAATGGTGTTAAAAGGGTTTTCCTTCAGAAAAAACATTTCAAAGCTGCTATTTTTCATTTAGAATTAAAGAGCAAGTGTAATAAAGCAAACAGTAGAGGTGCACCAAGAAACCTGTAAGTGACTGGAATTGGGCCAATTTTTTAGATGTTTGGGAGGTCACAAACAAACAACATATCCTGTCTTTTGTGCTGCAAACCTAAAACGTTGGTTGTCAGGCTGACAACAAGCCTTTTCAGTGAGGAAGCTGTTACAAAAAGAATAAAAAACAGCATGGTATTAATTTAGGAATATGTTTTTGAAAAAGAAGCTAAAGAAATGAGGAAAGGAGAGTTAATGTAGGCTGTATTTTTAAGCAGGAGGTGGAAGGTCAGCAGGTAAAACTAAGGTCAAATGTTCCAAAAAGTTGCCCTGTTTAATCGTTTTGATTATCTGTGGTTAATTCAAGCTGTGAGAAAGTGAAAGAAAGCTAGACTTAAAGCTGACAATAGGAACCCTGAACTGAATAAAACATTTGTTGTGTGAAAATGTTGGTTTAAAGTAGAAATCTACATTTTTAAGTAAGCATAGAAAGAGACAGGTATTTACAGCTACTAATGCTAATAGAGATAATAAATAACCTCCCATGACAAAAGCGGAAGAAATAATAATCTTGGAAGGTTGCTAATAGTAGTTTATAAAGTGAAAATTTGTAATGCAACACAAAAGGTTTAGAAAAGAAGCATAACATTCAGATTGGTACGCTTGGTGAAAGAGTGGCCAAAAGACGTCCAGTTATTTGTTTGCCACAAGCTCTACTGCATAGAAGAAGAAACTCTGCTGGGATGAGACAAATCTGACTGATCGTGATATAGGAAAATTCATTAATCTATTAACAATGAGAAGAAGAAGCTTAATAAAAATGTTTAAGAAGAATAAGGATGTATTTTCTGTCATGACTGCATAATCCCAGACACCAAAAAATCCAAGAAGAAGAACAAGCTGATGTCGTTGCCATCCAGTTTCACCCCTTTGAGTGCGTAGTATGTCGGAATTCTCAACATGCATTCTTCCCCCTTTTTGGGTCCTATTTCTGCACTTCTTCTAAGCCCTGATCCAGGCAAGTACGAAGTATGCTACCCACAATTCATAGCTGTATGTGATATTTTGAGGTACTTTTTATGCTTTTCAAAAAATTAGAATAGACTTATCATCTTTGTTGCTAGGTCATCAAATTCTAATGCTTACAGAGCGCTACAGCAATCAATGAGAGAATCCTGAAAGTCAACTAATGATGAGAAGGGGGTACCCGATGCATTAACGTGATGCAGAGGGAACCTGACCAAGTGTCCAAATATGACGAGTAGGGAGTGAGAATGTGTTGCGTAGACACATGCACTAACCCCTCCTATCGGGGCCATTCAAGCCTGAAGAGCCTCTTATGATCTCATAGAGAGAGGAGCGAAGGGGTTAAAAAGGAATGGAAGTTTGTGATTTCCATTACGCAGTTAAAGTGAAGATAAAAGGCAGGGGGGCTAAATTCCAAATACCTTACATTAATTTCAGTAGTTTATGGTATCAGGTTTTAACAACTCCTATTTTTGGGGGGATGGGGGGTTAAATACAGCCAGTGTCAGAATGATGCGTCCCACTCATAAAGCAGCACAATGACGACGTACAGTGGCACTAATACAAGGACATAGTTCATCATGACATTTTCTGCAATTCCCAACTGATTAGGGTCATTATGTTGGAGGCCTGATTTATGTTGTCATTTCCTCTCACCAATCCTGCATCAATGAATCTTAATGAATTGGTAAATAAGGGTGAAGATTATACCATGTGACACTGCAACATTTCTCACCCTCAGCGGCCCAGGATTTATGTAACCAATTAGAGACCAACAGAGAAAATTGGCTGGCAGCAAAAATAATATTCTTTATGACAGGAGCATTCTCTAGTGAACGCATTGTCCCCGTTAAAAGAACCATAAAGCATCCTCCTCTGGTAAGCCACCTTCAAAAAGCTGAAAAGCCAAAGTGCACACCTTCCTATCTTGCAGTCTCTAACATTCAGCGCGGCCTGCCTCGCGTGTTTGATCAGCGTAAATACGGCCGGTACGACAAACATGTTTACCTTCTCACTGCAAAACATCAGACAATTGGGACGAAGCTGAGTGCTGCTTCTCTAATGAAGACACAGGAGCCTTTATCAAGGCCAGCCATGCCAGAAACATGCTCCTTTTATACGCACATCAAAAAAAAAAAGTGGACAAAGAGGCCAATTTATTTGTGCTAAACATACAATAAGGAAATGGTTTTAATTAGATTTTTTTAAAGAATAAAAATATTTAATAAAAAAAAGAAGCAGAGAAAAAACCTTCATCTTTTTTTCAAAGTGGGGATATCAAAACACAACCACCTCTTTGAGAGATATCTGATCAACACATGAACAAAGATATATACAATCTGATTAGGAGCTCTTTAACAATTCCCCAGTACATCATTATTACAAGCATGATAGTTTTTATTTCTTACAGGCACTAAGGAGCCCTGAAGATGATTATGGTGAAGGGAAAAGAAAAAAACTGTTTTTGTGCATCACTATGAAGCACAAAAAGCTTGCCTGCTTATTAACAGTAACTTCTTAAAAGAGCACTTAGAGTTATAATGAGAGCCTTTATGTATTACATATTGTGACGGCATGATTTAGTGCGAGGAAGCGGCTCTCCACATCAAACAAGCCGGGTTGCTATTAGGCGCAGGGAGCTGAGGGACGCCGTGTGAAAAGGAGTGGAAAATTAAAGCTGAAGCAACGCAGGAAAGGGCTTAATTTACTGGCATGTACAGTATGCAAATGAGATTACTCTCAGCTTAACTGCATCATTTATGTCCATAATAACAGCATCATCATTACAGGGCTCAAATTAAATTACACCATAATTAGCATATCAAAGTGATTGGTTAAAGTTTAAAACAAATATGCAATTTTGTTAATGAATTTTCACGGAGAGTCAGGAGTGAAAACATCCAAAACAAATATGTGTGTTTTCAGGGATGGGGTTGGTGTGGTGGTGGGGCAGAGGGGTGGGGGGGTAATCAAAAATCCGCACGTCAGTCTGGGGCCGCACGCGCTGAGCGGATGTACTGCATAGGAGAGGGCTGGGGGGGGTGATCCACCTGGAGAGCTCCACGCACTCAGGATATATTTTCTCCAAACTCCAGGAGATCAAAGATCCAATTTCCCACAGTTGCCACTTCAGAAGCTCATCAATAAAATACTAATCACTTCACGGCTGATTCTGACACCAGAGCCTCAGTAAAAGGCTTGGAGAGACTTCCAAAAATCACAAAGAAACACCGCCTCTCTGACTGCTGTTTAATGTGCACACTCTTCTGCACAGCCACTCTTCTGCACATACATACATACATACATACATACATACATACATACATACATACATACATACATACATACATACATACATACATANAAGAGATCTACATTTTTTATTTCTTTTTTTATATATATATATATATTTATATATATTTATATTTATATTTATATATATATAATTTTTATTTTTTTTATTTTTTTTAGAAATTGTGGACTTCAAGGTCCAGAAGTCAAATGTGGCTTGCCATAATTTTTTTTATGTTGATATCCATATAGATGGATACATAAATAGAACTGTCAAGATAGCAGTTGTGTGCCTAAATGTTATTTCATTAATCAAATCAGAAGACGTTTTTATCCGTTTACTGCCTGATTATATAAATGTGAACGATTTTCAATATTACTTAACTTCAAGGAGTGCTTACTGAATAGTGAGACAGCTATTTATTAATATTATATACATTATGCCACAAGCAACCCTTTGAGGACTATCCCAATCTTGATGTGGCCCTGAAATGAAAATGAGTTTGACACCTCCTGCTCTAAAAGATATATCTAAATCAACGTACATTTTTAAATATTGAAATGAGTTTGGTTTTAATGGTTTTATGTTTTTATTATGTAAAGCACTTTGAATTGCTGTATAGAACACAAGCTTGATTAATTGAAATAGATTTAAACTTAAAAATATTGCATATTGTTGTTTATTTTCATTTTGTGAACTCCCATTAAAATACATCCAAAGACCACAAATCCTTCCAACAAGCTTTGTTTTTCACTCTCAACTGCTCCATTTCCCCCCTGCATTGTCAAAAATGCTCTTGTCAAATTTTCAAAAAGTGCCATCTTATATTATTAATTAAGAAATCCATTAAAATGCCTTATTTCTTGCAAGTATGTAAAATATGTGCCTTTCAAGGTAGAGATAGGGAAAATCCACTCCATCAGCTAATGACGGCACTCATTATGCGAAGAAGCTGGTTAATGAAGGTGCGGTGGCTGGCCGATACCCCTCGCCCAGCGTAAAGCCCTATGAAATGCTAATATCTCACTTCTAATTAAAGCACACTATAAGTCCAAATGCACCTTCACGGCCAGTGGCTGGCAACATAAATTTTATTTTTCAACACTACACTACACCCAGCGATGGGCCCGAGCAACATTCCATTAATCCATATTTAATGCCCCTCACTAGTCCTGCTTTTATTTCTCTCTTCGATCAGCTTTACATTAGCTGCTTTCATACATGAGAACAGGAGATGCTCAGGAGAATGTGGCAATATTTATTTTTTGCTTTTGTTGATGAGAAGATTTAGAATAAGAAGATGGACTCCATCACAACAAGAAACATGAAGGAACACTTTCCTTTGCAGTAGGATGAGAATAATGGGGAGAGGTTCATTGATGTCTATTTTGTTATTGGTAGTATTCCAAGAATCAGAAAGAGTAGAACGATTTCTCTCCATATTTTGGTTGCTGAAGCATCTTGTGTGGGATGGAAGTCACTTTTTGCCTGGTCCACACAGCAATTATTTTTTTTTATTTTGCCAGTTCATTTTCAAAACTCAAGAGATGACACACATGACACTAAAAAATCTTAGGAACAGGTTCAGTCATACAGTGTGTGACACCAAGTACAACACACCAGACACAGACAGATTTCACTCATAAACATTCAGTTGTCAAATGCTAAATCTTGCAAAACTTCTGGAGATCAAATGTGAGAATAAATCACAAACCCTAAACACAAAAAAACACATAAAAAGGCAAATGTTTTCTATACATTTTGTCTACAAGATTCACTAGAACAGCAACAACCCAAACATAATGTAACCATGCTAAAAGATCAAGGGCCCCAAGTATAAAAGTGTGCACTGCTTTCACAATAAAAATTGGGCACGGACAAATTTAGAAAAGAGTGGCACACAAAAAAAATTCAGATGTATAAAGCCCTACGTACGCACATACCTGCGCACCTTTCTTTTATAGATCCCAATTTGAAGGAAATGAAGCCTAGCCGTAAATTCAAGATGGGAGACTGTTTTCAGCCTATCGGCATCATCCAATTACCACAGCCAACCAGCATTGGATCGTTGCTCCACCTTAGCTAATCATCATGCAAGAGCTCCTCCAAAAGGCCAACTAGCCACGCATCCACCTGCTTTTTAGATGTGCTTCAAGCTTGTGTGTGTGCTTTCCTACCTGTCTGACTTGATATAGAGCGCAGCTGCTAGTCCGACCTGTCGCCAGCCATAAATATATTTGTAAATTAGTATAAATACACAGAAGGCTGCCACCACATGAAGCAATAACCATGGCAAAGTCCTTGTTTGTAGCAAAATAAGTATTTATAATAATAATTATTACCAGTGTTGTGAAGTAATGAAGTACAAATACTTCGTTACTGTACTTAAGTACAATTTCCGTGTATCTGTACTTTACTTAAGTAGATTTAATAATG